>OZ010668.1:63077602-63287602 GCA_963932185.1 Troglohyphantes excavatus | reverse complement strand
AAATTTCAGTGAAAACAAAGAATGAAATGTGAACAATACATTATCAAGGGAAAATATGAGCTGGTGAGAGTAAGAATCAGGTAAAATTGTGCGAGCTGTGAACAGTATGAGTGTTAGAGTTTAAAAGAAAATGTGACAAATTTCTTGTTGAAGCAGGTGCGTAATGTTTACGGCTTTTGGAGAAAGGGAGCATCCGGAAGGCATTGGTTTGTAATACTGCGTCTAGTATCACGGTCATTCAATTCCATCGTCTCCTTCTCATTGGTGCTTGCGGGAAGAAAATCTGTGTGTAGTTTTTGCTGAAAAACCCTAAAAAACTAACTGCAGCGCAATCTGATTCTGATATCTCTTTACAAAAGGGACATTTTAAGTAAAAAAAAAATGCGATTATACAAAAAGGTTTAAATTCGAGCATATTAAAAAATCACAAAAATGGTAAATAGTACAATTATGCTTATAAAAAACTGTATTTAAATTCACAATCGTTTTGTCCTCACAAAATTTAGCAAAATTAGAAGTTTCCAATAAGGGGTGGGATAGAGGTTTTAAAAAAAAATTGTTTCCAGGAGGGTTTAATACCATAATTAAAAATAAAATGAAAATTAAAACAACAATAAAATACTACTCATTAACTGCTGAATCTTCACATAACAAGGGTGCAAAATATATATATATATAAATCTACACTAAAAAAATTGTAAATATATAAAAGTAAAATATTTTCCACACTCAAGGATCTCTTGCTTTCGCAAAGGCTCACGGCACCAAAGATAACCTCTGTCGTATTGCTACAACAGCTGTAAATCTTACACAGATAGAACAGGGGTACACAAAAAAAAACAATCAATTTAGAACAATTTAATAATTAAAGTTTAGAATAATGTTCACAGTTTTTATGAACATGAGAGATTAAACTGGCCAAACGCATAAGTGAAGTAAAATGAATCATGAAAGGCAATGACACAAGTTCGAAACTAAATACATCCAAATGATGTATCGCTAGAGCAAGAAGATCCAAGAGATAAAGAAAACACAACACAAAATTTAAATAATAAGTTTACTAAAAAAACTGTAATACCATAAGAAAGCATTTACAAAATTGATGGGTCGACAGAAAAGCTTAATCTTATTCAGAGATAAGTGTATATATTTATGTGCCCTTTAGTGAAAAGAACTTATAGGGACTTCCAGAATATTAGAGTTCCATAATGGCTTGGAAAATCCCTCAGTAAAAATTATGCAGTATGATAAACAATGTAATAGTATATTGTACATAATGATATAATATAAAAATGTAAGTATTAAGGTAAGTAAGTAGCAGATGACTCTCTTGCAGCGCGATAAAAATACTAATTGAATATGAAAACATAAAACATTTAAAACACGAGCAATGTTAAGCATCGCATACGAAGAATTTATGAAAGAAGTAAAATAAGGCGCGAATGGTACCAAAATAAAAGTCTGATTAGTTCAGATTAATTAATAAAAGAAAAGGGGCTTAGCTGACATCCCATATTGCTGCAGAAGATCTTGATCGCTTTTATCATATTGGAGGAATTTTGTTGTCCGATGTTAGTGTGTCGTCTTGTTCTGGCCTGTTTTGGGAGTCGAGATTCTCCTGGTAACCGCCGATTCTTCTCAGCGTCTCTCGCTTTCTTCTCGTGGGTGACTCTCCCTCTTCGGAAAAAGGGGTGCGTATCTCGCTCGCGTGGGCGGTTGTTTCCCCGAAAAACAAGGGGTCCGTCTTTCGCTCGCGTGGGTTGTAATCTGCCACGAAGAAAAGGGGGTCCGTTAGAGCATGTATTTCGGGGACCCATGTGATCCCTTTTCAGGATTTTAATTGGTTGGGGGGTGGTTGTGTGTGAGGGTTCATTTGAGTTCACTGTCACTTGTTGACGCGCTGTGAGAAAGGCATATTGAAAGTTTGGCAAAATGGCGGGTCTGTGGGAGATAGTTGAGCGTCAGTAAAAATCCATGGATCTTGTAGAGGATGCCGGTTGAAAGTAGATGGTCGATGTGAAAAAAGTTCTCAGGTGGATGAAAATTAACAGGGATAAAAATCGGGAATTAATTTAAAACAAAGCCTGAATAAAAATAATTAAAAAAAAAATAAAAAAAAAAAAAACGCTAAAATAAATCCAATTTTGATTTTGGCAAGAGAGTTTCTGAGCAAGAGAGTTCAATCATTAAAATAAAAACTTAACTAAAGTGACATATTAAATCGTTGACATACATGAAGAATTTAAATTAATATAAAATGGGAAATTATATACAAATTAAGTAATATATAATAGAACACTATAAAAACGTCGTATACAGCGTTACGACAATGTTGTGAAACTTTCGACTATCCATCCGTATAGTTTTACTTAATTGTTTTAATTGATTTAATCAATTATAAGGATGCTTATAAATATAGTTATTAATTATAAGTATAATTATGTCCATTTAGCTTTAAAAATGACATACTTTAACTTAAATTTTTATCACGAGTGATACTTTATCACGTGATCCCGTACATTTCAAGAAGAATATCACGTGTGGGCAAATTTATATTATCCATAAAAGGATATGTACTATCAATACATATTATTTTCAAATTTTAACTTAACCAATATATAGAAGTATTCTAATCCACATAAGACTAGGTGAAAATAAAACCATGGATGTTCAATAGCCATAGAAAAAATAATGAATGCTTCATCGATTATAATTTGAGTTTTGAAAAAAATCATGAATGCGTCATCGATTATAATTTGAGTTTTGAAAAAAATCATGAATGCGTCATCGATTATAATTTGACTTTTAAAAAAAATCATGAATGCGTCATCGATTATTAATTGAGTTTTGAAAAAAATCATGAATGCGTCATAGATTATAATTTGAGTTTTGAAAAAAATCCTGAATGTGTCATCGATTATAATTTGGGTTTTGAAAAAAATCATGAATGCGTCATCGATTATAATTTGAGTTTTAAAAAAAGCCATGAATGCGTCATCGATTATTATTTGAGTTTTGAAAAAAAAGTAATGAATGCGTCATCGATTATTATTTGAGTTTTGAAAAAAAATCCTGAATGCGTCATATATTATAATTTGAGTTTTGAAAAAAATCCTGAATGCGTCATCGATTATATTTTGAGTTTTGAAAAAAAATCATGAATGTGTCATCGATTATAATTTGAGTTTTGAAAAAAAAGTCATGAATGCGTCATCGATTATAAGTTGAGTTTTGAAAAAAATCATAAATGTGTCATCGATTATAATTTGAGTTTTGAAAAAAAGTCAGAATGCGTCATCGATTATAATTTGAGTTTTGAAAAAAAGGAATGAATGTGTCATCGATTATAAGTTGAGTTTTGAAAAAAATCCTGAATGCGTCATCGATTATTATTAGAGTTTTGAAAAAATCCTGAATTCGTCATCGATTATAATTTGGGTTTTGAAAAAAACTGTGAGTATCCCTCAGCAATTAAAGAAAAATAATATATTAGATAATACTACATGAAAGAACATATAGTTAAGAACGAAATACATCTACTAAGATAAAAAGCGGAGAGGATTCCACAATTTGACCAAAATCTTGGTTGGTTGCATCTAATAGCTTGTTAAAATTTTTCGCAGATGGCATCATTCCCATGTCGCTAATAAAACAGTCAGTTGGATTTAGTTGACAATATAATTGGTTTTAGAATTCTCTAGGATTCATACTGCCTTATAATGTCGTTTAGAATTTTTTCTCCAAATGATTTATTCACATGCCATTTGACGGTTACTTCTTTCGTGGAGTTTGTATGTTCTGGTATAATATTTTTTTTATTCACTTCACTTTTTATATGGAATTACTTGAAAATGAATTTTTTATCAAATTCTACAGACAGAAAACATATCGAACTATTCAATAGTACTAAGCTTGTTTCTAAGTTCTCAAAATAGACTTTTGTTCATGATATTTTTAAAAAATATATTATTTGCATCGTTCCACATGCATTTAATGTTATTTTAGTAAAATTATGTTTTCTTATTTTAGTGTTCTTCCATGGAATGTTTAAAAGAAATATGTAATTAATTTTTAGATCTTATTATCTTTTTTTTATATCAGTTGTTTCCTTCTATTATAAGCAAAACAGTTTTATAAGGGTTACCTATTGTATATCCTCTTTCATGTTCATTTGAATTTGACTTATAATCTTCTTAAATATATTTTTTTTCTACTTAGACACATACAATTTATATTTTAAAATCAGAAATATACGACTTATTAAATAAGCGACTTAAAAAACACACTAGAACATTTTAGTTTCTGTAAACTTGAAAAGGAATTATTATAAATGTAAACACTTTTTAAAAAAAAAGTTATATGGAATACAATATCACAATGCAAATAAATATTTTGTTTGAACTAAATTCCAAAAATTCTGTCAATATGTTGACCATAAAAATAATACTTGTATAAGTACTTTGATAAACATATTATGCAACTTTATCGGTTGTCACTTCATTGTCTATTTACGTTAGATAACCTGCGCATTGGCCATATATATTAACCAAAGTAAATTATTTTAAGCACGTTTTATATTATTTTTAACATTGCATATATCAAATCTTACTAAACCTTGAAGTGCACTATTAACATTAGTTAATTGGATTATTTGATAAAATATGTGTTCATACTCGGTATTTTTACATTTATATAAACATACAATTTAAATGTATAACTTGCCATGTATTACAAACTTCGATCCTAGCTTTTCAATCAAATTTGGCACTCAATTGTATTATATACTGGGTATATGGAAATTTAAAGATGAAATAAACACGTTTTGATAATATTTGGGTTATTAATGATATATTTATTTTGAAAATAACAATTACGTTGAGTATCGTATCATATTTCTTTATATCGATAAATATTATAAATGCAGTATGGTAATTACAATATTTATTTTATCCACTTTTTATGTTTTTACACCTTTTGGAAGTTCCTAAAAACATTAATTTGAATTATGTGTATTTGTAGTCAGTGAACAATACATCTTATAAATAGAAACAATTACAAAAAATATAAATTACATAAAAATTAATGATCTTCATTAAAAGTGATATCACAATTAAAGTTAAAAGTACGCATTACTTAAAAAAACTGTAGTTATTTCATTTGATATTGTTCAAGAAAGATTAAAAGTTGCTACAAAGTTGTTTTTTAAATGTATATATCAAATTAGGTTTAGGTACTCATATGATAAATATTAATTAATTTCAATTAAAAAAGGTTCTTCCAAAATATTCAAAATATTCATTCATCATATAAAGGATTTTGAAAATATTGAAAATTTTATTACCTATATTTTGTTATACATTAGGACATTAGGGTGGGTTTATTTTTTTTTCGATATCGTTATTCTAATAGTGCGGAAAGGGTGACCAGTGTTATCAATAAATACTCTGTAAAATATTTTTTTGATCGGATAATATCTTCTGCCCCCTCATCGCACTTGAAATTTCGAAATTTGGGAAAAATTTGCCTTTTTTCACTTATTATAGTAAAAAAATTATTTTCCGAAACCATTATCCTAATAGCTCAGAAAGGATGTCTAATATGATCAATAAACACGATGTATAATATTCTTTCGATTGGATAATATCTTCTTCATCCACATCGCACTTGAAATATCGCTACTTTTGGTAAAAGTACACTTTTTCATGTGAAAGAAATATGGTTCAAATACTATTATTTAATACAATCACTTACACAAATACACTTACAGATGACTAGATTACAGATATTTGAATTAATCCTTATGGTCAAATTCATTGGCAGATCCAGGGGTATGAGGGAAGGTGACACACTTGCCTTGATTATGCATCCTGCAGCAAACTTCAATGTATGATTTTCCGTCCCTCATTATTATTAGCAAAATGTTCTCAGGATGCGCGGGGTATGCGTGGCTCCAAATTGCTTCATCAACGACATTCTTTAGGTTTCGACCAAGTATATTGATCTATAGATAGCTATTCAAACAGGTTCAGCACTATATTTTAGGGAACGTGTAGACTTTATGTCGATCCATTTCGGCGTGTAAACTATCCTAACAAACTTAACTATGTGTGTAGAGCACTGACATATAATTGTAGTACTCTGTTAGCTGTAGTCGGACAGCGCGAATGCGGTAGTGTCATAGGATTATCCTCCAATGCTCCGTTATATACCGACGGAGATATTCTGGTCCGTTGTGACAGATAAAACCAACCCGAAATGTGACTTATAGTTCACTTCCCATCTCACGCACATATAGTTGAACGATGTGTGAAGTTAGTAACAGAGGCGTCTACTAAAGTTTATGGGTTTATGTGGGACTGAAAATAGAGACGAGTTCATTAGAACAACGTTCTTATCACATTCAGTGATATCGTGTATGTAAAGTTGCTGTGTGATTATTTCAAAGAAGAGGGAGATCACTGCGCGATACATTGATTTATTGCTGGTCGTCCCGATGTTGTTAATGCTTGATTTCCTGATTATGCGGAACAGGACAAAAATGTGCTAAGTTTTTTACCCACATAGATATTGGATCCGCCAATGAATTTAACCATAAGGATGAATTCAAATATCTGCAATCTAGTCATATGTGTGTGTAAGCGCATGCATTAAATAATAGTATTCGAACCATATTTCTCTTACATGAAAAAGTGCATTTTTTACCAAAAATTGCGATAATTCAAGTGCGTTATGGAGACAGAATATATTATTCGATCGAAAAAATACTTTACATCGTGTATATTGATCATATTAGATTCCTTCCGTTCCTGATTTTGTAGAACAGGACAAAAACTGTACTAAGTTTTTTACCTACATTAAATATTCCACAATTACATAAAGAATAAAAGTGGATCGGTCTGGAGGGGGGAATTGGGTGGGGTGCACGGGCCCCTGAGCCACCCCTCTCCCGGATCCGCCAATGAATTTGACCATAACTATTAATTCAAATACCTGTAATCTAGTCATCTATAAGTGTATTTGTATAAGTGCATGTATTAAATAATAGTATTCGAACCATATTTCTATCACATGAAAAAGTGCACTTTTTACCAAAAGTAGTAATAATTCAAGTGCGATGTGGTGACAGAAGATATTATCCGATTGAAAAAATATTTTACATCGTGTTTATTGATCATATTAGACACCCTTTCCGTGCTATTTGGATAACTATTTCGGAAAATATTTTTTTTACTATAATATGTGAAAGAAGACAAATTTGAGCTAAATTTCGAAATTTCAAGTGCGATAAGGAGGCAGAAGATATTATCCAATAAAAAACTATTTTACAACCTGTTAATTGATTACACTGGTCACCCGTTCCGCACTATTAGAATAACGGTATAAAAAAAAGATGTTTTTTCGACCCAATCGAATTAAAACATGAAGCAAAAGGCAATTGTAATGTAATACACAGTAAAATAATTTCAGACGTGAGATGAGATAAAGAGATAGAAAACGTTTATTATGGTGGGTCGTAGCCCATTTGCATGATTAGAAACATAATTTAACAACATTACACAATAGAGCACAAAGTAAAAGATAATACAATAATTTTAAGAGTAAAATACATATTTACCTAAACTTACAAAAAAAAAAAAGTAAATTACCCGAAAATTGCAGTTAGGGTTTTTATTTGTTATGCAAAATCCATCACAAGTTCGCTGATTACATCATCCTTGAATTTTAAAGCAAAAATTATGTAATTATTAAAAAACAGGATAATATTTTTTGTGAAATTTTAGAATGGTGTAAATGTTACTTGATTAAATTGATGATAAGCATTTTCGTCTGAATACGTCGCAAATTAGAGAGGTTAAATATACATGATTCCATGCTTCGTTTTAAAGTGTAATATGCCCTGATGTGGCCAAATTTTACCATGAATTGTTTTGTTACAATATTAAAAAAATCTGCTGAAAAATCTACTGATACTGAAAAATCGTTTTGTAAACATTCCTAATTATCTTCGATCTCTAATACTGATCAGGTGCACGTCTGGGTCACGGACAAACCAGCAATAAAACGCGAGATCTCAGCGAGAGCTGTCGCTACCACTTTTCCCGGCTCCCGACTCCGTGATAGATGGACCTCTGCCGGATCCAGCAGGACCCAAAGCCGGACCCGAAATGGATTTCGGCGTCGTTCCGGAAATCATCCGGCTGTTAAATTAACGACGACATGCCGGCATAGGACATCTGTTTTCCCTGTTCCAACCAGAAAGTTTAGGGTGGTCCAGTTTTGGAAGACTTTTTATTTATTTATATCAACGAGTTTTGAAGGGCGTTCAATGCATTAAAGCAGTTTCGTGTTGTAAGGGGCGGATTAGAGAAAACTAGTATTTTATGCTTTGGGAGAAATAAGTATGTCGAGGTAGTTACTGGATTCTAGGTTAAACGAATCAGTTGACAAAGTATAAATGTGATTTCAGATAATATTTTAAATTATATTAAAATTTTTTAACTACTGAGAAATATTAAACATAATATGTAAATTTCATATAGTAAGGGTCATCATATAAAAAGGGTCATAATAATCAGAATTTTTCTTTCATTATTAATTTAGTTTATCACCTATTTTATATCAACGATTTTGTAAGATAATGAATGCATTGCACTATTTTTTTTTGTCATGTTGTAAGAAGTGGGTTATTGGAAGTTAGTATTTTATTATTTAAGAGTTTGAGAGAAATAATTGTTTTGTGGAAGTTACCGGATTCTAGTTTTAAAAATTCTTTCATTATTAATTTAGATTAACACCTTTTTATATCAACGATTTTGTAAGATAATGAATGCATTGCACTATTTTTTTGTCATGTTGTAAGAAGTGGGTTATTGGAAGTTAGTATTTTATTATTTGAGAGAAATAATTTTTTTGTGGTAGTTACCGTATTCTAGTTTTAAAAATTCTGGTAATGTTACTAATAATATTGAACAAGTTTATTTAATGAAAATTACATAAAATATTACACACACCGCAAAAAGTACCGGTATGTAACTACTTTATCTTAGACTGACTTAGTTATCGATCCACATTGGATACGTTCTTTTAGGAAATACCTATCATTTAAAATTTAGTTACTCGTAACTTAGTTTTACATTTTTTTAAATACTATTTTTAAACTTTTATAAAATGTTTTCCCAAAAAATAATGTGGTTAAATAGTATTAAAACTAACATCGTATTTGTCCAATTTGTAAGCTGTGCTATCTACTTTGGTAAACTTTTGAGAGATTTTTGATTTTTTTCAGGTATTGTACATCAAATAAAAAATATTCCTTAACTGCAACTATTTTGATTAAGATTATTTTGCAGTTTTCTTAGATGCTATTTTTATTAAAAAAATACCAAAATTCATACCTTAATAATCTGGATCTTATAAATCAACGAAATCCTCTTCTGGATTCCTTAACTACTAACACAAGTCATATAATTCAATTTAATTTTCAATATACTGAATCAGAACTGTAACTAATGTATTTTTATCAGCTTTTTTCAACTTATTTGTTATTATTGTCACCGGTAACCTGAAATTCAGATCCTTAAGCATAATTTTTGTGAAAGGTACATAAATAATATATCCCTGTAATGTTATTGTATCTCGGGACTTGTTCTATGGTTTGTTAGATTCTTTAGCAAACTGGTGGCTAAAATTTTGACATACCTTATCTTTAAGCCATAATGAAACGACAATGATCAGATTTTTTAATGTTCTCAAATAAAAGGATATCCTCATTTTCTAAAATATATGTTTTTTCTTATTATAAAAAAACACATTTCCGATCCTAATATTTGGTGTATCAACATGATTGTCTTCGAAATGTCCGTTATCAATGTTTTTGTTGTTTACGAGTTTCATCGATAGACCTTTTCTACAAAACATTCTACAATATATTTTTACTTCATGTTATCTTTTTTCTCTAGTTTACTGTTTTGCATTTCTCCTTCCTATTCCTGGAAATAAACAATGCACACCAAAGCACATTATTTAAGTCATACGTTTCAGTATAGGATTATTCTGACCAACTCAATCTCGTACCGATAAGGCATGTTTAACTCTGCACAGTTCCAAAATACAACACTTTACTTTTTTCAAGATAAGCACAACTTGGTCATATTTAAAAAACAAGCAATATGCTATTCTGAGGTTAGTCTAAATATTGATACAAATTCATGACTTTGTAGATAAAAGAAAGCTTTGAAAGACCATCCTTAAATCATAAAAAATAAACATGTAGTGATTCGAGAAGTAGTAAAAGCAAAATAATTTATTTCAAAAGATGAAAATTAATTTTATTTTTATGATAGAATAGACATATTTCTATGACAGGTTTTAAACTTGCCTATCATTTCTATAAGCACCGCAAAATCAGGTAAATAGAAGCAGGTGTGAACATCACAACCATATTAATATTTTTCTTGTACACTTAAAATAATGAGTAATATCTTAAAAGTTCGGTGACGACCTGTACTATAAGCCCTTATTGTAATTTGAGTTTTGGTTTTTGAATTTGTGGATATAAAACCATAAATTTATGCGCTGCTTTATTCACCCGCAAGTACGGGTAAATAGCAGCATTCGTATCTTTTTTCATTCTGTTTGGATTCTGAAATCCCACTGGTTGATTTACTTTTTAAACAATATATTCAAGATTTAAAAAAAGAGTAATTACCTAAAAAATATTGGAAAGTTAGAAAGTATAAAAATACTTAAAGATAAGTCGTAATTGCACAATTTATTTTCTGAAAAAACAAATTAATTGACGGTTCACTAATTCATTGACATATTTTATTCTTAAAAAAATTATTTAACAAGACCAAAACAACGTTGGAACATGAGAGCATACGGGATTCAGAATATTGTTTTTTATGTGTTTACAATTTTTAGCAGCTTAAAATAGGTAACTTAGGTAAATAAAAGTAATGTCTAGTAACCGAACAAAATGACAAAAAAAATACGTAATGAATTACCCGAAAATGATAAAACAAAATATATATTTACAGATTATAAAATATATGAGTTTGTGTGAGATCGAACTAAAAATCCAGAAACGTATACTCCAAAAATGTGTTGTAAATTAGCTTCTATAACAGTAATCCCGAGAACATACTACGTTATCAACTGTGTATGTAAACTACATCTAACGTCATAATTTGCTTCATGTTTATTCCACTGGAGAATTGATTTAATCTTCACAAATGACACAGATTAATTTTTTTGATATTTTTTTTTGCATTCAACAAGGCCAACATAAACCTAACACCACTCTCCGCAAACTGCTACTATTCACCCGAATCTACATTAAATTTAAAAATGTAAAACACTTATTTACTAAAATTATATATATATATTACAAAGAAAATAAATATATTTACTAATTAAAATGAGTTTTAAGTTTTATTTATGCGGTATTATATTGTAAAGAGTGCTCATAATTTGCCAATAAATTATATATATTTAAATAAATAAAGCTGAAAAATCCATTTGTGAAACAATAGTAAATGTAATTAAAATCTGATAAATATCAAAATTAAGTATATTTCACTTTTTAATCCCAATTAATGTGCTCATAAATGACTCACACATCATTGCTTACCTTTTTTTAATGCACATATAACATAATCTTACAAAATATATATATAATTCATAAGAATAATTTTATTTTCGAAATTAGCTTATTGTAAATTGAGTTAAAAATATTATTTCAAGTAAATATAAATAGTAATTTGGTTTAAAGGAATATATTTATTATTTGGAAAAAACTATTATTTTGTACAACCATACTAATCTAAAATAAAGTTCAGTAATATTAACGACATTTATTAATTAAAATAATAATTTACATAATATATATGTACGTGGTTGTGTAGTGTAAAATACCTCAAGGCACTTATTAAACGGTTACGTAACTTATAAGCACCAATTAAATTATGTTTACGTTTACTTAACGTATGAGTAATATATTCGAAGAAAATTAACTTGTCAATCAGATTTTGTAAGCCAATATGATAATTTCTATTTCTCACCGCGCATGACACATTTATTAATACAAATCGGTCTCGAATTTGGCTATGAAACCAAAAAAAATCTGCAAATTCCTATTCCTTACAAAATGTATTTTAAATTTGGCTGTGGTATGTAATAGGTAAATTAATGTTAAAAAAATTACAATAATTAGAAAAAAATCATTGAAATTTGATAATCACAAAAGCATTAAAAAAATTTATAAAAATTAAATATACCCCAAAAAATATTTTTTTTCCAAATTTGGCTGCAACATATTCCTTCAATAACGCAAGCAAGTAAAAAAAAACATTCATTGCTTCCGGAAAAATCTTTAACTGCAATAGTCAATTCCCAAGCCAAAAACGCATCACCCCCCTCCCCTTCCCTTTCTACCCCCGAGGGTGGATCGGGGGGTTGGGGGTTAGGTGCGTGAACTCCCCGCGTTTTCTTTCAGAGAAATTGCCGGATTACGCATGGCCCATAATGCATCAAATGCCAGCGAAAGGGATACAAAAAATAAGATAAGGAAGAGCTCGGGGCATTAGGGACGACCAAAGGAGAAATGAATTTGTAAAAAATAATACACAGAAGAAAAGGATGAAATGCGATTTAAAGAAGTGGGGGAAGAGAAAAAGGAAAAGTGATAAATAATGCAAGCCCTTATTTTTTTTAATGCGGATATGGCTCACGGAGGAATTGGTATTATTATTTTCCTTACATCTTTATTTTCCATGCATTCAATTCATACATTCATTATTGTATAAGCTGTTGAACTAAGGGAAATAAATGGCCTTACAGTTCTGTGTTGTTTACTGTTGTAGGGAAAAGCTGAATATTATAAGGTGTATGTACCCATTTAAATTTTTTTTTTCAATAATAAAATTGAAAATCTAGTTTTTTCATGTATGAAAACAAACCCCTTAAAAGTCATAACGATCCATTACAAAAAAAAATGAAAGTCAAATGCTAATGCGCTAATTAACACTTTATAAGCTAATCATTATATTTTTTAAACAGGACAACAAAGTTGTAATACATCTAGAATTATAATTTTTGTTAGAACTTACGCTTATATCTTTTTTAATGTTTTGTACCAGCAAAAAGTTTATAGCATTAAAATATTTTCTTTAAATAATGTTTTACTTCGTTCAACATAATCTTACTTTTTCCCCTCATATTTCAAAATTTAGAATTCTATTAAACATTCATTTTTTAACTAATTTTTATGTTTGAGTTTCTCAACAGCTCATAATTAATATAAAGTTGAATGAAAAAATAATTTTCCAAAAAAGTTTAAGAAAACTTGAGTTATCATGTTTGGAATGAAGCGACTTACATGTAAAAATAAAAATTTTCAGAAATTGAATTTCAAGTTTACATAACATATTCCCTTTGAAAGCGAGGTTATTGAATAACTCTTTGTAAATAAGAACATTTTTGGAATATTTATTTAATCTTAGTATCATCTGAACGATACTGGTTTGTAAAATATTATAAAACAACAAATATTTTGTAATTTTTTGTCAAATTTTGCATATTATAGTGTGTATGAATACCTTAAAGATGTGCCTTAAAGATGTGCCACATTATACCTTATAATGTGATTTAATTTTAAATTTGGCCCATACAAAGCAAATATAATGGATTTTTAGCTTTTTCCTTGTCAATATTGCTACATATTCGTATTAAAATATTTGTATTAATAATTAAAAAAGTAATATTTAATATAAAAAGTATACTTTTATATATTCAATACGTGTATAACTATAAAACGTTATGTAATGTATATTTAATTTTAACTTATTTATTTTTGTGAAATAAAATATTTAAAGTTGCATATATTTTCAAAAAATAATAATGAAATTGAATAAAACTATAATATGAAATAATTTTTGTATAAGAATGTAACAGAACATATAATATTAAGTTGTTAGAAAATCTTATAAATCCTTAATAATATATGTTTAGACAATATATATATATATTTATTTTTACATATAAATAACAAAACCATACCAAAAGTATTTCAAAATAAAGTGTTACTCGTTCAAACACTTTCGAAGAAATATATATATATATATATATATATATATATATATATATATATATATATATATATATATATTTGTCGTCGTAACTGCGAACAATGTAGCCATATAGTAAATACTTATTTAAGCAAAATTGACTTGTTATAAACAAACAACTTACCGAAATTCAATTAAGAATATTTTTAACTTGCGTGTTTTATTCATCGTGTATGATGTAAAAGTTTATTTTTCGATCATAATTATATAAATATTTGATTTAAATATTATATAAATATTTGATTTAAATATTATATAAATATTTGATTTAAATATTATATAAATATTTGATTTAAATATTATATAAATATTTGATTTAAATATTATATAAATATTTGATTTAAATATTATATAAATATTTGATTTAAATATTATATAAATATTTGATTTAAATATTATATAAATATTTGATTTAAATATTATATAAATATTTGATTTAAATATTATATAAATATTTGATTTAAATATTAAATAAATATTTGATTTAAATATTATATAAATATTTGATTTAAATATTATATAAATATTTGATTTAAATATTATATAAATATTTGATTTAAATATTAAATAAATATTTGATTTAAATATTATATAAATATTTGATTTAAATATTATATAAATATTTGATTTAAATATTATATAAATATTTGATTTAAATATTATATAAATATTTGATTTAAATATTATATAAATATTTGATTTAAATATTATATAAATATTTGATTTAAATATTATATAAATATTTGATTTAAATATTATATAAATATTTGATTTAAATATTATATAAATATTTGATTTAAATATTATAGAAATATTTGATTTAAATAATATATACATATTTGATTTAAATATTATATAAATATTTGATTTAAATATTATATAAATATTTGATTTAAATATTATATAAATATTTGATTTAAATAATATATACATATTTGATTTAAATATTATATACATATTTGATTTAAATATTATATACATATTTGATTTAAATATTATATAAATATTTGATTTAAATATTATATAAATATTTGATTTAAATATTATATAAATATTTGATTTAAATATTATATAAATATTTGATTTAAATATTATATAAATATTTGATTTAAATATTATATAAATATTTGATTTAATTACTATATAAATATGGCATACTTATATAAACCTTGGCTTACATATCATATAGGTATCTGTCATTTTCAAAAATATTTTATTACTATTTTGAAATCATTTGATTAAAAAAAATATAATATTTTAGTTTTTCAAAACACATATATGCTGTTTAATGCAAATTATTTGAGATTCAAATGAATTTGCGACTATTCATTATTATTCTTGTTATAAAAGAATGTTTTTCTGCAATTTTATAGCATGTATTATATATCATCCACAATTAGGTCATGAAATACACTCCTACAAATAAAAATTTATTGTTTCTTAAACATGACACTTCAGTGCCAGTTTTGAAAACAATAATTTTTTCAAGTATATATGTATACAAATACAATTTGATAGATTTAGAGCAACAACAACTTTGAACTTAATATAAAGTCAATCGAGATGAATACATTTTATTAATTTGATATGGATAATCCAGAAAAATAAGATTAAAATTCGCTATTTGTAAAATATGTGAGCTAAACATTTTATGTTAACTACATTGTACTTGAATTGTACAAAATTGCAAAACGGTAAAAACAGTAATTGTCCATTAAATTTTAAAATACCAATATAAATTTCACTATAGTTCATCTTTATATTTTATGTATGGATTGTTTAATGCTATAAATGAGTATTTTTTAAAAAACAAATCGGGGGGGGGGGGGGGGAACTAATAAATGTTTTAAAAAAATGTGGAGTTGGGGTCTTTTACTTATGACGGAAATATACAAATTATTAATATACTACTTAGTACTATATTATTAATTAATAGAATAATATTTAATAGTCAATGATTTATAATTAATAATAATATACTAATTAGTTAAGACTAATAACTATTAATTAATAGATAAATAAATGTACAAAACATTTAATGTTGTCAGTTTTTCCGTCAAACACCTTAAAAATTGCTTCTAAACATTACATGATTGCCATCGCAATTGATTGTTTCACTATGAAAAAGACTAACATCAGTTTATGATTCCCTTTTTTCCAGATATAGCTGCAGCAGTATTGTTCCTGGCCGAAAACATTAACTTTAATAAGTATTAAACAAAGCCGATGCTAAAAGTATAATTTGTTATTTCTTTTTCAAACCAACTTACTCAGTTATTTCTTCGAATATTTAAACATGATTCCATAGTTCTAATGATCATCCCAGCAAACTATTATATTAACTTCAAAAAACGAAACATCAGTTTCTCATCTCCTGAAAAAACACAGCTTAAAAGATATATTTCCAGGAGGGGAGGAGAAAGCAGACTGTAAAACATTCAATAAGCGAGAGTGGAGAGTGCCCGAGGGCCATAAGCCCGCCGTAACTGTTTTACAATTTACGAAATCTCCCATTTCAGGTGGTCATTTGTTGAAGGAAAGGGCCGAACTTCACCAAGGGAAACTACACTTCAGCAAGGAATCATTGTTCTTTTACTCGCAGTATGGAACTGGTATACAGGAGTTATGCGTCAAAATGGGGAAGATCAAGTTTATCGTGAATTTCGAATCCGTTATTTTCTCTTGCGAGCTCAAAACGAAAATTGTGGGATCAAAATAGAATGTTGGGGTATTTTTTGTTGCTGTTGTCGGGAAGGAAAAAAAGTAGTTTGTTATTTTTATCGTTTTCTGCAATTCATGAGTTTTCTGATAATTGGGAATTATGATTTATTATTATTATTCTTTGAAAAATGATGTGTTAATGTTAAGGATCACTACATGATAACGTTTTGTATGCTTAATAAAGATTATAATTTCCCATAATTTATTCATTTTACTTTGAGATGTGTATACTCTTACAAGTTATTCATAATCACTATTTTTATGAGTTTGTAAATCTTAAAAGATATTGGTTGTTTTTAATTTTGATATATAAATTTGCTTACATATTTGTAATTGAAATTGCATTTAGGCATGATTTAACGATATCAATACTATTGTTTAATATAGTGTTATGGTATTGTGATTGGTGTTTACTTTAAAATATTATTTGAAAATAAAATTTTAAATTTTAATAACGCCAATTGTATTGCAAATTTAAATCAATTATTCCATATTTTATGATGTAGAAATAAATATTTTCAGTTTTGAATTGTTACAATTAAATTCCTTTCTACAAATATATGGGCATCACATTTTCCATCTTAAAATATGAAGCAAAATATTACATCAGCTGTTTATTGCATATAACTGAGTACTATTGTTAAGATTTATTGGCGTAGAACGACATCGAGTAAAGATTTGTTAAAACAGTAGTTTTCTACTTACAAAAAAGAGTATACTAAATATAATACTATCTTAATATTCTTAATATTTCTTTCTTTTCGTTGATTGGGTATTTTTAACTTGGATACAGAAATACATTAAAATACTTGTTTACTACTACTTACTACTTATTTAATGCTATTTACCTTTATCATTACTTTTAAAATTATAGTATGTTGTACTACACTTCATCTAACATCAATTTTAACCTAGTACTTTTGAAAATAATTCTTTCATATATTTCAAAATTGTGCATTAATGCATTTAATTGACACCAAACAAAATGCAAGTGTATTGATTTGTTTTTAGTTAAACTTAAAATAAGTAATAAAATAGAAAATAATAATATATAAAGTAAAGTAATAAATATATATAAAATTTTAATGTATATTAATAATATGAAAACAATTATAAAATTAACTTATTACTATAATATTTAATGTTTTATTTAAAATGTCATGTTCGCATATAAAAAATATGGAATTTATATTAATGATTTTGCTACTAGTTTTGAATATATATAAAAACTATTATTTAAACTAAAAATATACCACATTTTCATTTTATTTTTTAACTAAAATAAAAATTAAACTAACAGTTATAATTAGTCAATTGGTTTAAACTCATTAGGTGTATCCACATTAGCATACTATATAATGAGGTTAATTATTCAGACCTTCCGACTACATAAAAAATATTTCATCACTTAACATTAAATTTTGAAATTGATCAAGTAAAAATATGTAAACATTACCATGCAGGAATATCACTACTTTTATTAATATATGACATTCGTTTAATTCATTTTTACATTAACAAAAAACATTCAAAATAGCAATTCTTACTTATTCAAGTTGTTAATCCTTTTCACTCCAATATCATATTTCACATTTGCGTTCTTTGTACGGAACAGTTATTACTCTAAAGTGTGCTTTTTTCCGCATTCTATTTTATGGTAATTTTATAAACAAAACTATATTCTTTCTTGGAACTGCAAGAGAACATTGTTAGGAAACTATTTTTTAAACATAAGATCATGTTATTTCAGAGAACAAAGAACCCAAATAACTGGCCGTTACCTTGTAACCCGAGAGGT
This sequence comes from Troglohyphantes excavatus, assembly GCA_963932185.1. Lineage (NCBI taxonomy): Eukaryota > Metazoa > Arthropoda > Arachnida > Araneae > Linyphiidae > Troglohyphantes > Troglohyphantes excavatus. The sequence goes on along the minus strand of OZ010668.1, from coordinate 63,268,957 downwards.
GAAAGCTGAAAGCAAAGGGTTTATTTTCCATAGGTACCCTAAGCTAACGAATGTGTTATAATTCAACTCCAACAACATCATTGCAAAACATTTCCCCACTTATATAAAATAAGACGCAAAAATAACCGATTGAAAAAAACAAAACATAAATCAAAAAAGAAAATAAACTGCCAATCTAAACAATCCCAATATTAAACGAAAAATGCGCTTTATACGGATCAAATGTTGCACTTACAATCCCAATGCGCACAATTTTCTCAAACGATTTTGGATCATGTTTCACCCCCAAAAAAATCAATACTTCTTTTGCCAGGAGGTATTAATAAAGAACTCTTCCATCCTTATTATCTTCTGCTTTCTTCGTTTAATGTACTCCTTTTTCCACCTTTTTGTGTTCCCTTTCTTTCTTTCAGAATTCGATTCCAGAGTAGTTATTAGCTTCTTCAAGAGAAATATGTTGCTTGAAAAGTGGATCAGGAAATTAAAGGACAAGAGCCGCTGGTTATGTGAATAAACGGATTGTGAAAAAAGCTGCGGGTGGCCCGTGGGGTGTTTGGTTGGATTGGTGCATTAATTTTTGAATGGGTTTACGAATGTATACGAATTAAGGAGTTGTTTGGTGTTCGATTTCATTACTCAACGAAATAAATAAATATAAAAATAATGTTTATAATTTCAGTGGAATAACTTTAATATTGACACATTGTAAAAGGATGTTTCAAAATAACTCAAAGTAAAATGAAATGTGAAACGTAAGATTATTAAGAATTGCATTAAAGTAAAATTTTGCATCTTGGGTAAGAGCAAGATGTAACAGTGAGTACATTATGTACTGCGTCTATTAAAAATAAGGAGCTCCCGAGCAAATCTCAGAAAACCGCGAAACCGTTTGGTAGATGTACGCACTGCAATGGACTTATTAAATCGAAATTTAAAATAAAAGATTATCGAAATTTAAAATAAAAGATTATCGAAATTTAAAATAAAAGATTATCGAAATTTAAAATAAAAGATTATCGAAATTTAAAATAAAAGATTATCGAAATTTAAAATAAAAGATTATCGAAATTTAAAATAAAAGATTATCGAAATTTAAAATAAAAGATTATCGAAATTTAAAATAAAAGATTATCGAAATTTAAAATAAAAGATTATCGAAATTTAAAATAAAAGATTATCGAAATTTAAAATAAAAGATTATCGAAATTTAAAATAAAAGATTATCGAAATTTAAAATAAAAGATTATCGAAATTTAAAATAAAAGATTATCGAAATTTAAAATAAAAGATTATCGAAATTTAAAATAAAATAAATAGTTTTGGAATGTTTTAATTTTTTTTGCAAAACAGATGCTTATTTTTTTTCTCATTGTTTGTATGGTTGGCATGCTTTGAATTGCATGCACAAACCTCAAATAATGTTTTCACAGGTCGTATAACCAAAATATGAAATCGATGTAAATATTTCCCATTATATTCAAATTATTAATGTAGAATGCAAGACGTTAGATGAGTAAATAGAAAATTTAGAAAGTAATATCTGAAGATTTCTTAATTTCAAACTACTGAATTTAACTAAATAAAGAACTCGACAAGCTTGTATTTTTATAAAGATGTAAACCTGGTTCTCTTATATATAGTATACCAGATTGCGGGACATTTAATATATAATTTTTACTGAAAATCACTAAATTTATTATATATAACTGATACATTATCCAACATTACTGAAGTCACTATATACATTATCTAATTTTTAACAATACCAATGTCGATAATTTTTTTAGTGTTACAAAAATAAATTTTGTAACAAAACACGATAAAACTTTTTTTGTAAATTGCAGAATTTATTTAATCGTGATCAAATAATAGTTAATAAATTTATTTTAAGTATTTATTTCAAATACATTAAATATGTATTGATAGTGTTTAGAAATAAAAAAAAGAATTTAAAATCTTTCATAGCCCAAAATACATTCAATTCGAATGAATAATGCATCGAAAACCAGCCAGTGACACGGATGGATCAATATGGAATGTATTACCACATATATGTCCCTCAATATACAGACCCTGACTCTAAACAAAAGGGTCAAATACTCTGACACCGAAACCTGAAATAAAGTGAGTGGTTCAACATAAAAGCGAACGGTGATGTATGCTAATTTTTTATTGATGTAATACATAACATTCTGAAGCTTTTCAGCCTTCTATAATATTCGAACGTTTATTTTTCGGCTGAATTGTGAAAGGGGTGTGGGACATAAATATTTAGTACCTAACACGATTTTTGATTTTGGATTTTCTCTTCGTTGTTTGTGCATGCAATGGTTTAGGGAGTGAATAGATATGATCGTGCATTGATCGTGCCTATCGATAATTTTGTGGTTTTCAAAGTTTAAAAGTGGCAAAAAAGGTATCGAAGTCATTAAATTTATTTCACGGACAATTTATTTTAAGTGTATATTTATTTAAAAAAAAATTAAAAAGGGTACTTCTTTATGACATGATGCTTTTAAATTTGTAGGATATCAATGCCCATTTTCCCATCACCTCTGCTTGATTGTAATAGAACAACCCACCCATATAAATCTGTAACTTAGTGGTGGCAACATCCTGTTCATGTTGAAAATATTCATGTAATCAGTCCTTTGTCGTCCCAGTGGGTCAATCCTGTAGGCACCAACTTAAATAAGATAAAAACTCGTCTTATAGAACATTGCGTTAAGAATATTAAAATACAAAGCAACGTTAAAATACGCAATAAAAGTCCGTAATAATCCGGAAATGTTTCGGGAGATACATCACCCTTCATCAGCGGAAAATGTAAAGTCTGTGTATAATGAAATATAAATAAACCCAAGCAATCTAAAATGTTGCCAAAGACCAAAAAACTAACTAAAAACTATTACAAACGGTTGGAGTTAACTATTGTGTGCCAACAAGCGGGAAACATTGGGACCGCAAACGTTTCATTGACAACCGAATCAATATTACTAAAAATATGAAACGCCTCCAGGAAGTCAAGTTCAAATGGTGATTTAGGTTTGCAAATTAAATGTGAGTTAGAAAAATTAAATATATGACCATGTTCCCAAGAGTGTTTGGCAATGGAGGACTTCTTTATTTCTTGTTTAACAGTATGTGCTTGGTGCTCCTTGATACGAAATCTTAATGCTCTCCTTGTTTGACCAATATATGACATGCCACATTGACATGAAATACTGTATATGCCCCAGTTATTAAGATCGTCAATAGGGTCTTTAAGTTGTGTGAACGTGATCTTATTGATAGGTGAAAATATGGAACGTATGTCGAACCTACCGAGAATTTTAGAAATTTGATGGCTGATCTGGGGATAATATGGTAAAACAACTAAAGACTTAGACCGCTCAGATAGACTAGAATTTTTAAATGGATTTTTAAGTTTATGTAAGGCCTTATCAACGACGTTGGGTGAGAAACCTCGATCCACGGCGACGGCTCTCAAATAATTAAGTTCAGTCTGGAGTGAATCGGGTGTAGAACAGATGTTAAGAGCACGATTAACAAAAGTGTAAAATACAGCCATTTTTTTTGTTGTATGGGGTGGCAGGACTTAAAATGAGGGGGCAAAGAAACTGCGAAGGGTTTTCTATATACGGTGGTGGATAAATGGTCATCTTTACGAGTAATTAAAACATCAAGGAAAGGAAGAGTATTGTTGGATTCGGATTCGGCAGTGAATTGTATTTTAGGATCTATGGAATTTAATACAGGGAGAATTCCGTCAACTTCTCCGGTGGAGTTGTTTAATAGGGCGAAAGTGTCATCAACATAGCGGATCCAAAGGGGAAATTTAATAATGGTGAAAAGTTTTTCTTCAAAATAATCCATATATATATCACTGAGTATGGGTGAAAGAGGGCTTCCCATAGCCAAACCCTCCGTTTGTCTATAAAAATTACCTTCAAATACAAAAGTGGTTTGCCAAAGACAAGTCTTTGTAAGGGAAATCAAATCATCTATTTCAAATTGTGTGAAATGAAAAACTCTGAGGCGACCTTCAAGGCACTTTAATGCGCCTTGAATAGGAACGTTGGTAAATAAAGATTTTACATCGAAAGACACCATGTGGAGATCTTTGGCGTTTATGTCTTCGATAAGTGAAACGAATTGCATAGAGTTTTTAGCAGTATATCTTAGAGTTTATAACAGTTTTGAAATCCAATAGATATACTGTTAAAAACTCTATGCAATTCGTTTCACTTATCAAAGACATAAACGCCAAAGATCTCCACATGGTGTCTTTCGATGTAAAATCTTTATTTACCAACGTTCCTATTCAAGGCGCATTAAAGTGCCTTGAAGGTCGCCTCAGAGTTTTTCATTTCACACAATTTGAAATAGATGATTTGATTTCCCTTACAAAGACTTGTCTTTGGCAAACCACTTTTGTATTTGAAGGTAATTTTTATAGACAAACGGAGGGTTTGGCTATGGGAAGCCCTCTTTCACCCATACTCAGTGATATATATATGGATTATTTTGAAGAAAAACTTTTCACCATTATTAAATTTCCCCTTTGGATCCGCTATGTTGATGACACTTTCGCCCTATTAAACAACTCCACCGGAGAAGTTGACGGAATTCTCCCTGTATTAAATTCCATAGATCCTAAAATACAATTCACTGCCGAATCCGAATCCAACAATACTCTTCATTTCCTTGATGTTTTAATTACTCGTAAAGATGACCATTTATCCACCACCGTATATAGAAAACCCTTCGCAGTTTCTTTGCCCCCTCATTTTAAGTCCTGCCACCCCATACAACAAAAAAAATGGCTGTATTTTACACTTTTGTTAATCGTGCTCTTAACATCTGTTCTACACCCGATTCACTCCAGACTGAACTTAATTATTTGAGAGCCGTCGCCGTGGATCGAGGTTTCTCACCCAACGTCGTTGATAAGGCCTTACATAAACTTAAAAATCCATTTAAAAATTCTAGTCTATCTGAGCGGTCTAAGTCTTTAGTTGTTTTACCATATTATCCCCAGATCAGCCATCAAATTTCTAAAATTCTCGGTAGGTTCGACATACGTTCCATATTTTCACCTATCAATAAGATCACGTTCACACAACTTAAAGACCCTATTGACGATCTTAATAACTGGGGCATATACAGTATTTCATGTCAATGTGGCATGTCATATATTGGTCAAACAAGGAGAGCATTAAGATTTCGTATCAAGGAGCACCAAGCACATACTGTTAAACAAGAAATAAAGAAGTCCTCCATTGCCAAACACTCTTGGGAACATGGTCATATATTTAATTTTTCTAACTCACATTTAATTTGCAAACCTAAATCACCATTTGAACTTGACTTCCTGGAGGCGTTTCATATTTTTAGTAATATTGATTCGGTTGTCAATGAAACGTTTGCGGTCCCAATGTTTCCCGCTTGTTGGCACACAATAGTTAACTCCAACCGTTTGTAATAGTTTTTAGTTAGTTTTTTGGTCTTTGGCAACATTTTAGATTGCTTGGGTTTATTTATATTTCATTATACACAGACTTTACATTTTCCGCTGATGAAGGGTGATGTATCTCCCGAAACATGTCCGGATTATTACGGACTTTTATTGCGTATTTTAACGTTGCATTAGTATTTTAACCAACTTAAATGTTCATATCTTTAAATTTTATCTTTGCTTGAACCTGAAGTTTAAATATATTTCAATAATGTCTTATATACCCTTTTGTATTCCTTTCTCTGCCAAAACGCCATGAAAATTTATATATTCATATGTTAAAAAAATGCAAGGAAATTTTATACATTACCGAAAAACGAAGATGCACGACGATTAATGGTTACAAGGATATTTACGTTTTTTAAATTTCTCCTTGTTATTTTAATATATAACCACTTAGTCGGAAAGGTGTTATCAACATTGTTCAGTTATTTTCCCTACAAAACCTTAAATAAAGTAAGTGGTTCAACGTAAAAGCAAATGGTGATGTATGTTTTTATAATTACTTTTATTTATCTGAATTGATGTTAAAATATAATTAATTCATATAGTCAGTATTATTCTATGAGTTAGAAAGGGTTATTTAATTGAATATTTTATACTTATCCCAGTAACATTATCTTAATATTAAATTGTTATAAATTACAATAAGGCACAAAAATATAAATACTGCTTCAGGTTTGATGATCAAACATACTTTACAGACTAATATACTTTACTCACAAGTCACAATGGTATTTTACACATGCATGCATCTCTGAAAGGAAATAAAGGAATTGAAAATGTATTTAAGTCTAAACTTCATATGTTTATTTTAAATGATTTTGTTGAAATATAAGCAATTTAGGAAGGTATTAATAGAATTCGTTAAATAAATATATGTGTTCACAGTTAACCAGTTAATGGGAGGCAAGCTTCGAAGTGGAATCCGAAAATAAGTTAACACTACTTTTCAATAATGCATGTAGATCTATCATTTTGTTAATTTGTGTTGGTCCTAAATCACTAGGTTGTTCAATAATAAGCTTTATGTCATTCCACTTAACATTAAAAGCTAATTCGTGCAGCAAATTTCAAATGTCCTTATATGGATTCTCTATATTTTTACTTAGTGATAATTCCACCAAACAATTAAATGCTACCAAAGCAATCTTATAAATATTTAAAAATTCAATTTATGACCTTTCTGTATTTTAATAGTAAATTTACCTCATAAATAATAACTAAGAAATTTCATATATATTATTGCTTTAAAAAATATTTAAATACATTGTGGCACTTTTTCTACGTCAATATGGAGTGATAAATTCCTTCTTTTTTGTTCTCTTTAAAATTATATAAAAACCGCATTATGACAACTTTTTTAATGATACAAAGTATGAATATAAACATTAGCTATATTTGAAGCTATTATAAAGTTTCATTTGAAAGTAAAAGGGTGATAAAAAAAGAGTTTTTCTCAAATTTTAGAAAAAAAATGACAAAAATAACTATTTGTTACAAATTACAAAAAGTGAATGCCTGCAAACTGTCTAACAAGTAACAACAGCAAACAGTTACAATATCTTTTTAAAAAATGATTAAACTTACTGATTAATGGATTTATAATAGATAAGCTGGAAACATTGTATCATACTCCAGTTTAAAAAAATAATTTCAAAGGAACTATAAACAAATATTACAGATCAAAGTTTAGTAATTTTTCTTGGAATGTTAATCTGGCAAATATGTAAAACGTCGTCCGAAACCAGTCCATTTGAAACTTGTTCCTGCTGATTTCAGTTACAGTTATAATTGTCGTTTTATTTTGCAGTAAGTTACAAATCCCAATTCCATCAGAAATTACATATATGTAATAAACAAGTTTGTGATTCCTTTTTTACGAAACGATGAACTCCCCTTCAAAGTCATTATTTTTATTTAGTCAATAAATTGTAAATAAACAAACATATATAAGCGTTGATTCTAAGATGAGACTCGTTCCTACTTTTTCAAATAACATTTCAGAACAGAGGTATCATAACCTAAATTTTAGAACAGTGGTATGATAACCTACAGTGGTATCGCCACTGTTCACAAGAACAGTGATGGTACCACTGTTCCCGTGAAACCGCGTGTTTTCACAGGAACAGTTGTATCACCTACTAATTAGACCGATAGTACAACAACCACTTCCCATTTTTTTTCCTTAACACATCTTCTGCATATATCGTCACATCAGGGCAACAGCAGGACATGAGCAAAAACAGAGTGGCCTATAAAATTGATTTTAAAATTTGCTGTTTTTTTCAATGCTGAATATCTAAGGCTGAAGTTCAGGGATTTCAAAGAAGACATAAAAGTGTCCGAGTGTTCCACTAAATAAAGGCACATTTGTTAATATTAGCAAGACAGAAAACTAAATTTCGTTTTTTTTAAGATGTTTTACTGTTGCTCTGAGTCGATGATATACACTTTTGTTTTTTCGATATCTTGCGTTTTAAATCTACATGGAACATTTTTATTCAGAAAACGTCAGTTGCATTGTCTCACCCCACTATGTACTTACCCACCCGTTTGACAGTACTTATCAATTTAAATCATTATGAACCGGACTCTGGACTGAATCATATAATATTAAATTTAAAAAAATGTATTACATGAAATAAATTAAGATATTAATATTGCGTGATATGTATATGTTTTTTTATAAAATTTAATAAATTTCAAATTAAGTTAAAACTTCCAAAAGAACAATAAGATATCATACTCATTTACAGTCCACGCGACTCCAAATTAACAACTTGAAAAGAACCCAATTTCAATTCCAACAACCTCTCCGAATTCTAAATGATGGCACTCCCGCGACCCAGACAAGAGATAATTTCCTGCAGTATTTTAAGGATTTTTAACTCGATAGAGTGGAGTACAAAGGAGAAGCCTGAAAGATGCCTTCCTTCAATCTCCATCCTCCTCCGGGTGTTAGCTTTTTGATCTTCCCAGTCACGGACGAATCTTCCATTTACTGCTCTTGAAACATTCTCAGGTGATTTAAGGACAGATGGAGAGAACGAAGGAGGTGGGAATGGGAAAAGTTTCGAATACGAATCAGGATGGATATTTTTAAATTGTATTTTTTTATTCATCAGTAACGTTCTTTTGAATATGCATTATTTGTTCGAATTGATTTGGGAGAGAATATAAATGTAAATAAATATTTTATATTTTTATAAATCCATTCGTATTCAGACGTTCATGTTACTGTTTACGTCATTGTCAACCGTTCTTAACAGCAGTGTATCGTCCTCAAAGTATTAAAGATTATTAAACTTAAACAGAATATAATAACTTATATTAAAATATAAAGTTGTAAACCTTTAGTTATTTCAGCGGAGTTATTGCTTAAAGGTGCACAGTACGAAAAACATGTGTAATTATTTATTTTGTTTATTTGGTAAATTTGTGTTTCTAATTTTCTAAATGTGTTCGTCAAAATCAAGAACTATATCAATGTTTTTGAATGAGTTATTTGAGATTTTATGCTGAAGCAATTATATTAAATTACGAAATTAAATCGTTTTTTCTCAGTGTGTGGCTCTCCTTGAAATTAAGTTTTACAGAATTGATACGGCTTTTATATAATTAAGGGAAAATATATAATTATTTAAGCATTTTGTAATACATTTACCTCCAGTTATTCTAGCAGTACAGATAAACTTTAAATTCATAAAAATATTTTATGTTAAAATATTTTTTAAATCAAAATCGTTGGGGTACTTTTTAGAAACAACATATATTAAAATAATGAAACAAATATAATATATATATATAAATACAACATCAATATCTTACAGAAACTTGAATTATTAGTAAAATACAATTATAAATAAGTGCTATGTCAACATTATATATGCTGTTGTTGTGCTAAAAGTGTTTGAGTTATGCACATAACTTAGGATGAAAGATACATTATTTTAAAGTATATCCTTCTCGGTGTTAGCTTTTTGATCTCTTAGGTCACGGAATAATCTCCCATGTACTGCTCCTGATACATTCTCAGGTGGTTTAAGTTCTCAAACATAGTTCTCAAACATTTCGAATTTGAGAACAAATGATTTTTTTAGGCCTTTCCAAATTACATCCCAATTTCTATCCCACATACTTTTACGTTCATGTCAAAAAATGTCACGCTGATTCATAAATATTTGTCTGAGTTTTATCATTTTATATAGGTGCATGTTCATAAAATCTGCTAACTGAGATAAATATTTTTAAAGATTTCAGTATTGAATGTGGCACGCATGATACGGAATAAATAAATTTTACAATATGACTTTTATGAAAAGTTATATATGTTTATAATATTTAGGGGTAGCGAGTCCTTTTAAGGGGACTATGTAGTTGTCGATAAACAGAAATTTATAATGTTGTGTGCTTATTCAAAGCGTTGCAACTATAATACAATTAATTCAACTGGTATACAATTATGTATACATGTGGATAGAGCCATATTTAACAAGAATCGATCACAATATTTTCTGCATTTAATATAAGTTTTATGAAAAAAGTAAATTTTTAACTGTAGGAATTTAAGACAATTGGTTCATAAAGTACATTTTTCTCAAACAGTTTTCACTATAATATCATCAAATTTAATTTTTATTCAGAATACAAGTCATTAAACTACTTAACCTATTTTAATTTTAGTTTTGGACTTGTAAAAAAAAATTTAACACGTAGATTGTACGCTAAACTGATTGTAAGTAAAATTTTGTTTTAACTGGAAATATCAATTTTGAGGAAAGTGTACCAAAATATAGAAAAATACAATTTCCTGAAAAACTATAAGACGCAAAATCACTGCTAATTCTAAACTAATTGTTAGGTTACCCGTGAGAATATTCCTCAACTTTTTAGGATGAGTGAGTGCACGGAATATTGGCTATATTTGAAGCAATACATTTTAGAAATTTCAAATAGTGACAAATAGTGACTTTCATTTAAATATTAATTTTCAATTTTATATAATTTAATATGCGAATTTTTTCAAAAATGTAGTATCAAATAATAGATAATGACAATATAAACCCTATTCACTCTGAACATCCGATTTTTTGAAGGTTTGTAATTGCACTGTCCCCTTCAGTTGAATAATGAAAGCTACTCTGGCATCCGTAGTTCACTAGAAATCATCTGAACTCTACTTATGCATCTCCAACTCTACTTCTGCATCGCCAACTCTACTGCTGCGTCTCACATTTCCAATGCCGAATATGTAATATAACACACTTTTGATGAAAAAAATAAATTATTGAAAATTTCCAAATAATTACCACATCACAAATATAGGGACTCCCGTGGAGTTTTTTTATATATTTATTTCAGTGAACTCTCTGCTATGCGCGGACATACTGCATCTAATGTTTCATAAATTAGAATATTTTATTATTTTTAAACTATCTGAGACAAATCGTTTTTTTTAAATCATTCCAAACACTTTTTAATATTTCTCATTCTACAGTAAACGTTATCATTAATTATACGTATATTTATATTAAAAAATGCATGTCTTAGTGAATTATATTTTAGTAAATACTTTTTAATTAATTCGTAAAATAAATAACAGTTAAGTTATTTGCATTTATTTTAAAATTATTATATAAAGTAATATAAGATATATATCTACGAATTTAAAAAGAAATTAAAATTATCAAAAGGTATTTTTGTTTTAGTTTAAATTTACACAACACGCAAAACATAATTTCTTAATCGGTACGGAAATATAAAAAAAAATTAAAACTTTCATTTCGAATTGTGTTTAAATAAATATCATCAGCAAATAACGACTAAAGGAAAGAAGCCTAAGGATATATTGGAATTTTTTCTGTTTCACAGTACTTAAAAACGGCGTAAAAAATATAGATGCAGGGTTACTGAAAACAAATTAAACGAATTGCACGAGTATGAAAAAAATATTTAAAAGTTTAATGGTGTGTACGTCTCAAAGGGAATATTAAACTAACGGATAGTTTTTATTATTAAGGATTTATATAGCAATATTAGTTGATTTTCGTCTTCTTTCTTCTTTCTCTCTCTCTCTGTCTCTCTCTCTCTGTATATATATATATATATATATATATATATATATATATATATATATATATATATATATATATATATTCAAAATAACCATTTTTGAATAAATTTATTAACAAGGTTCCTATTATTGATTCATGATATTTTAATTATTATTATATCTAAATAAAAACAGTTCTTGAATCATGTGATAAATCCGATATTTAATTTAAATACAATTCGCTTAACAATACGCCTAAATTGAATATTTGACATTTACGGTGCACCGTAAATTTTTGTTTGACATTAATTTGTTTAAATGTTAAATTAAACTGATTTATTATTACAATATTTTTAACCTTTGCATACAAAAATTTAAAAACGTCTTCATAAAACAAATATAATTTAAACAATTTAAAAGACTTCGGAACCAAGTTTCATTTTTTGGTTTCCTCAATTTTTAAATATTTAACAGTTCCCACATAAAAGAAATATACTTTTTTCAAAAATTGTAGGCAATTTTATTTATTGAATAAAACATAAAGTATTGTGTAAATTTTTATTTTTACAAGATACCAACTATTATTTCAATTCAATTATTTATGTATGTTTTGTTTTATTTAGTATTGTGAATATACCAACATATCCTCGCAGGACAAATCATCACGCACACAAAATATCGCATGTCTACAAAATCGCTGGGTGCAAATTGTTTTAATTTATCCAGATTAGAAAAACACATTATAATTTCTACATAATAATAAAAAAGATACAGTGGTCAGTGGCGGCCATTTTGAAATGGTTTAGTTTGAACCTACTTTCTGTTGTCAGAACCATGTATACTTTTGTAATAGTATGGGTTGGCACACCAAGTAGAAACAAAGATGGTTAAAAAAAAAACTTTTTGCAATTTGTTCCATGTTAAGCTATTTGGTATCGTACTTGGTTATTTCATTTTTGGAAGGTTAAAATTTTCAAAACTTTGTCCTTGATGCGCAAGGGCCATATTGTCAGTGTCGAAATTAACTTTTGCAGTCCTCTTCTAATTACTAAAGACACGTTTCCCGCTTAATTTAATTTCAATTACAAAATATAACTTATTTGTTTTCATTTGGAAAAATTGATAAATATTTGAAACTGTTCAAACTTTGACCGCGATTCACAAGGGCCAAAGTCGTTTTTTTGCATTTAATTTTCTAATTACCAAAGGCGGTTTCCGTACTATTACATTTCTTTTTGAAAACTTTTCATTTTCCAAGCCCATCTTAAAACTGATAAAATAAATATTGAAAAATAAACAAATCGTACAATTCAGTATTATTTACGAGGAATTGCACAAATTTACAACTGCGAATTAAAACAATTTGTTCCATGTTAAGCTATTTGGTATCGTACTTGGTTATTTCTTTTTTGGAAGGTTAAAATTTTCAAAACTTTGTCCTTGATGCGCAAGGGCCATATTGTCAGTGTCGAAAATACCTAAATAATGAACATACAAATATATTTATATTCGGTATAATGATAATACATTTATTTTTCATTATTTTAGTTTATATTTTTGCATATTTTACTTTTTAATTATCATTATATATAAAAAAATCGTTTACAATTTTTAATTATTATTTTCACATTTCACGTCGTGGTTTTCCTTGTAGAAGATTGTTTCTAAAGCAAAAATTCCATTTTTCACCCATTGTGTGAGTCTATTTACAAAATATGCTAAAATTTACGTTTAGCAATTTTCTTAAGATATAACAATGTCTTAACGAAGTAAAAGTAATAATAATATTTTTTTTGTTTATTATTTTAGTTTCTATATTTTATTTTATATATTTTAATTATCTATATTTATCAAAAGAAAAAGGTTCTATTACAATTTTTAATTTGCATGTTCTTACACATTTGTTGTCGCTTTTCTCCTTTCTGAAGATTGTGTTTAGAGCAAAACGTCCATTTAGATACCCTTTGTAGGGCTATTGAAAGACTATGCTAAAATCTCAATTTAGCAATTCAGATGTGTTGTCTCTATAAATATATACTAAAAAGTTCGATGTTTCTAGGTGAAATATATCATTGCCCCCACCCACTCCTAAATTTCAGTTGTAATTCTATTTTGTGATATTTAAGGGGTATATAGGATACATTTAAACTTTTAAATTTTTTTTGCAGATATCATTATATTTTTTTCTACGTATGTGTGCAAATCATATTAACATAATTACATGGTCAAACATTTAAAAAATATAATTATTTTCATTTTTAAATTAAAAACATAAATATAAGTTACCTGTTTTGTTTTTGATATTAGTCAAGAAACTATTTTCTGAAAAGTATATATTTGCCTTTGTGTTAACAAAATAACATGTTTAACAAACGGTCTTCACAAATTTTTTTTATTTGCAAACAAGTATTTTTACAAAAATATTTGAAAAAAAATCACTAATTTCACTAGCCAAAGTATTTTTAAAAAATAGAAAAAAATATATAATCAATATATTATTAATCCCTTAGGGCAATTTAAAGCAATATTCTTGAAAATAGACTGTGGCAAATTTAGAGCAGTTTCTTAAAATATATCAGAAATTATATTAATTTAAACTTGACCAAACATGAAGGACATCGTCACTGATATAAATGAGTACAAAGTTACGCATTCAGGCAATTTTGTAGCAAAGCTTAATGTGCATTCGAAAAAAATATTTATGTTTAACTTAGAAATATAATGTCGTTTGCTTAAAAATAAAATATACTCAAATAAAATAATTTTGAATATTCCCCTTAAGCATAAAAAATATAATAGGTATATAGATGGTTTGTAAATGTATATATAATTTTTGAAAAACATTAATTCTTCCTACGATACTTCATACCCGATGGTTTGTCCTGCGATGTTATGACCCCCAATCAGTATTATGTTACTGTTACCTGATTTTATTTGTGACACATATTTTTGTTTATTCCTAATTTGTAATTTATACACCATAAGTAAATTATAATAATTTAGTCAACACATTTTTTTAAAAAAGTATACTTATGTTTCTGAAACTATATTATTATTTAACTTACGTTTAAGATAAAACTTTACACTTTAGTGTTGTTCATAATTCAACTGGTGTTTTAACTACATTTGATTTTTTTTACGTTTTGAACCATAATTGCATTTTTTATTTTTTAAATATGTTTAGTTTGTTATGTTAGTTTACGAATTATGTGCTTTGAACTAATTGTATTTCTTAGACAAACACTTTGACTAGGTTAGATATAATATAAACTTACTTCATATAAATATATATGATATGTTTGCTATCAAATTTTTTTATTGTAGTATGTTTTATATGTATTGTCACACCAAATGTTTGTTGTTAAAAATCTTTTAAATAACTAATTTATTTTCTAAAATATTTTTTTAAATATAGTGATCACATAGTAAATATTTGTAAATTATTATTATACATTAGCAGCTCTTTTCAAAATGAACAGATGTTAACTACAGTTTGACTAATGTTATCCATGGCTAATCTTCAACATATTGTTAATTTTTGATGTGAATAATATTTTGAAAAAGAAGATTTTAAATAAAACATGAAGTTCCATATGCGTAATTAGTTTTTATTTCATATACTCATGGTTCATGTTAAAAATAATTTTAGGTGCCTTAAAATTTTAGCGACCAAATTTATTGTTTTCAGGAATTCAACCAACACACAAACACCCTGCTTTTCCGCACAGTTATATTCCGAATATCGACAATAGGGGAACATTACCGACTCTATCCGATAATTGTTAATCAATAAACAATTGGCGGCTAAGCACACGTACTGCGCATGCGCCCAATTGTTGCCCAGTAACTGCGGAATTCCAAAGTTTATGGCCCACTCCTGTCATTTCGTATCCATGGTTACAACAATCACTTGGAAGAATTATATCCCTTCTTTCAGTTTTCTAACATGTGGAGGAATTTCGGGCTTTGTAAAAGCGAAATTTATGTTCTCACTCTGGGATTTCAGAATCTGGGGGTGGAGGTATAAAAATTCGTGGGAAAACAAGATTGCGCTAGGCAAAATATTTCGAGACGTTTTGTAGACCCATCGTTTTGTGATCAAAGTGACTTTTATACCCCTAGTTTATAGGAATGGGTTCGGAATGTTATAGGAAAAGGTGGTTTTAAGTTAATAAATCGGGATCGATAAGGAAATGTGTAGTAAATGTTTTAGTTAAAAAAATAAATATGTGGTTATGTTTAAAAATGAACTTGATAAACTAAAGGACGAAATAGTCAATATATCCATTGAGATAAAAATTTAACTCTGAATTAAAATTAATACGCAGTATTTTATTTTTTCCAAACAGATAGAGACAATGCGATTTTTAAAGTAGTTTCACGTATGATCCATCATTTAACAACTTTTAAGAAACATTAAATACACCATTAACAATGAAGTTAATGGCGTTCTAATAACTAAATTAATAAATAAGTATAATAAAAAAACAGTGCATTAACGCATTAGTTTACAAAAATCGGATGTCGATACTTTGTAATAACATCATTCGCCAGCATAATTTTATAAGAATTACTAAATAGTAGTTCTGAGAACAATAGACATCACCGAAAACAATCCTTAAAATAAAAGAATAAAAAAAACATATGCATCGTTTTTAATGACTTAAAGGAACATTCATGCTAAATTTTAAGAACATCATTAAAGCTTGGAACATAACCACTAAAACTATCACTATCCTGAAACGTAAACAAATATTTAAATGAAATGTTAAGAAAAATCGAGAAAAATGTTTTAAATAAAATATTTTTTTTTTAAAAAATGGAATCAGATCTTAAGAAAAGATAGCCAAAACAGTAACATAATATTTAAATAAAATTACAAACAAATTGAAATAATTCAATTGGCGCCAAAAGTGTGGTTTGATTGTGAAATACATTTTTGGATATTAGCACCAGCTTCAATTAAACATCGTTTTTATCCTAATACCTGATCTACAAAAGAACTTAGTTACAATAGAAAAACGAAACAAAAGTTATCTGCTCAATATTCTGATTCCAAAATTGTGATTATGCATTTTCCAATGACGTTCAGGTTAAGTTTTGGGGTAAATTTTGATTATAAATAGGGGAAGAAGAAGGACGCAGATTGAAAATAGCAAATAATATTGTCCAAGTGCTGCAGACGGAAAATTAACCTATGCCGCAACCTCAACCGACAACTTGTTAACAAGATCAACAGGAACACTAAGTGATGTAATGTATTGATGCATTGTGAAAATTGTATAAAAAACGACAAGTTTTTTAGAAAAATGTGGATTTAGACAGTTTTTAACTCCAACGTTTCCAGTCTATTGATCATGTTGTTTTAGATATGACCATGATGACGTATTATGTTGAATTTCTAGCTATCGCAGGCTGTTATCTTTCATCAGTCGTAACGAAAATGTATCCCAGATTTGTACTTGACGACATTGTTGAATGAATAATCGTAATTTTTATAGCAGAATATTTAGCATGTTCTTTTCTTTTGTTTTTATATTAAAACTAGGTTTCAAAAAGGAGGTTAGAACATGGATACAAAAATGATTATTTCAGTATAGTCTACCAAAAAAATTGGTTATATACCAATATTTCTTTAAAATTGGCTCAATCCAAACTTTAAAATTTTAAATAATTTAGAAACATTCTACAATATCGAAAATGTATATTAAATGCGTAGAGACCACCCGTGATCTCAATAAACTTAATAAATATTCTAAATAATAATACATCACAGAAATACGTTTTTGGTGCCTACTTTAGAATTTATTGAAATATATTTAGCAGGTTTTGAAACGAATCGCCTCATATGAAATGTATTCAGTTACCAAAGTAAGCCAACATTTCCATATTCAATAAAATATATAGTTGCCGACATTTCCACAATCAGTTAGGAAATAACATTGGATTGATTGCTCATAATTTCCCGATACTCTACGCATAGCCAGGATATTTTTTTTTTGTGTTGACTGTTCAATTATCGATACGTAGTACACCATATTAAAATCCGTGCAGTTATTTATTTAGTTACGTGTGTATATTATTGTTAAAGGAAGTTATTTATAAATGTCATCCACATTTACAACTACATCAGTTCATAGGGTCACATATTGTGCACATTATATTTTATATGTTTGTTCTTGTACTTTAAGAGATATGCTAAAATTATTATAGTAACACAACTGTTCAGATTATTTTATTTAATAAAATATTCGAAAGCTTATTAAAATTATGATACAGTATTAAAATTTATGAAACCGTTCAAATGTGTAATGATATATTGATTTTTTTAAATAGCTGATAATTTAAAACTACATACAAAACATTATTCTTATATTCGTATTATCTTATATTACACAAAGATTTAATGTTATATTATACTTTAAAACAGTTTTTTCTTTCAATGCGATTTTTTCATAATAATGTAATAATTTTTTTCATAATTTACTGAATATTTTGCATTAAAACAGTTTATAAAATAAAGTGTTATACATTTACGTAAATTGACGAATCATATTAAATATATTTTAGTTTAAATTAAAAACATAATCTTAGTTTCATGAGCGGTTATAAAAAGGGCATCATTATGTAGTTGTATGCTCTGAAAAATAGTTAACTTTATATTTACAATGCAAGTGTAATTGCAAAAAATTTAACGAGTTCATTTGGTAGTTTCTGCGGAATTGATACTTAAAAAAGCAAGATATTCTACAAGAGATTCTATGCAGACTTCTAGCACTCCATAATGTGTTCATAAATGTTAACTTATATTATACTAACCCATGAAAGAATATATTTATACTTGTATTCATATTTTATAAATCTGTTTACTGTACATTAATGTGCTTTTATTCTTAGGTCCTTATATTGTATCACCTTCACTCAAAATGTAAATATTATCATATGCATATAATTATCATATCATAAATATTATCATAAATATTATCATAAATATTATCATAAATATTATCATATGTATATCATATGTATATATTTAAATAATCGATATGAGTATACTGGTAGATTTATATTTTATGTACTTGCTGCAATTTTTACTGAAACTTATAAATAAATTTGGTGTGTATTATTTTTTTTGATACACCATTTGAAATAATATATTACAACTTTAAAAATACACCATAAAGTAAATCGAAAAAAAAGTCAACTAAAATAAAAATAACACAAACAATCAATTTTTATCCATTAAGTGAACAGATTTTTTTTAAGTGGATAAATCATTCATCCTTTTAAAATAGAAAAATATGTTACTATAAATTCCTTTGTCAATATTTCGACCTTTTTCGAGATCAAAGTGGCTGGAATGTATCTTATTGACTATCGTTATATTTCTATTCATGGAATTCATGAAGTCGTTTTGTCAGCACTTTACAGCATTTTTAAATCCCTAAATATGAATACCGATATGGGAGGAACCTCTCGTCATATACAGTAAAATATTTGAACAAATATCCTTATGTGTCTTTTATTAAACGTTATAGTCGTAAAAGGACTTATTCTGGAATAGTTTTGAATTTAATCAAGTGAATCGACGAAACGGATATACTCTTATTATATTTCTTAATAATATATGATGGTTTCTAGGATGAAATAAATGTTTAGTTATGGTTGTAACCTTTATTTTGTGAAAAAATCATGAAGTAGACACAATGAAGTTGACATTGATTGAATAATATTATCTGGTTCTATATCTCACTCTAATACGAATGGTTTACTTTTTTTGTAAGTAAGGTTAATATATTGATCAAGCCCTAGGTAGCCCAGTGGATATACGCGTTTAGCTAGTAATCAGAGGATTGCTGGTTCGATCTCTGCAATAGACGTGATAACGAAAAGTAAATAAGTTGTGGTCTTGTGATCGGAGGATTTCCAGCTTCGCTACAATAATACTAGAAAGTCGTCCAGAATATCCAACAAATTATACCCGCGTGTATACGGGACTGGTGCAAGATAAATCTGATCGGGGTCCAAAGTCCCGACGCCTATTGAAGGCGTGGAGTGCCAGCTCAGGTGTTTCCTTGTTATCTTACCTTGGTACTGGAGCCCCAGTTGCTCAGTTGGTAAGGCGTTCAGCTACTAATCAGAGGATTGGTGGTTCGAATCCGTGAAATGGTATCGACATAGAAAAGTAAAAAAGTAGTGATCTTGCGATCAGAGGGTTGCCAGCTTCGCTACAAAAATACTAGAAAGTCGTTCAGAATATCCAACAAATTATACTGGCGTGTATACGGGACTGGTGCACGATAAATCTGATCGGGGTCCAAAGTCCCGACGTCTATTGAGGTTGCGTCGGGTGCCAGCTCAGGTGTTGTCCTCGTCATCTGACCATGGTTCAAAAATACGAGGCATCGTGCCCGGGTCTTTCCTTCGAGATAGGCTACGAACCGTCGCCAATAGCTCACTGTGCAGCTCTAGTGCGACGTTAATTAACCAAACCAAACCAAACCATTCTAAAATAACGGGGTGCATGTATGAATGTGTATGTGGCTGTGTTAAGTCTCAATACGATGACATAAATATGCTGCCGGAAAACGTATAAACCAAACCAAATGTGCTGATCATTAGAAGTTGAGTGAAATATATGTAAAGATTAATGCATATATATTTTTTAAAAATTACATTGCAATTTTTTTTATTTTAAACATTTAACACATTTACGCTTCATGATTCATACACTGGTTTTGAGAAATTTATTTTACGCGATTATATTAAAGAAACATGTATCTTATTGCTCGTAGTTGCAAATTAATTTGAAGTTGTGAAGAATAATACCTTACATGTACTTATTTTAAATTATTAAAAAAAAATCAAAGAACAATCATTAATTTGTTTAAATGTTGTTATAAATTTGTATTGCACGATAATTTAAAATTTTGTTATTGCTATCATAGAACACATCGTTAGATTCATCATAATGTATATAGAACATGCAATGATACACCATGTGAAGTTGCATATTTAAGATAATTTATTTACACATCGTAGAAAATGCTGAATGTGTTTTTATACTTCTTATTTCTAATATACTAATTGAGCAAGGAATGATAATCATCAAATATATTTCTCAATAGAAAAAAAAATAGCACACTTTTTTATAGTTTACTTGGGAACATTAAGAAACACTTATGATTGGATAAAAAAAACATTCAATATGTTTACAAATTTGTATACATATTCCGTGCATATTTTACAAATACAAATTTCACAACATGTTCATATTTAAAAAAATAACACGCTGTTTAAAATTAAGTTAAAAATTAATGGTATACATTTATCCTTGTTCCCACAAAATCATATGATTCGTACTTAGATATCCAGAAAATTGATTTTCTTTCCAAGTTATAAACACTTCTTTGCTTCTGAAAAATAAAAATAAGTAAATATAGTATTTTAAATTTTGCAAAACTAACAATTATTTATACACAGATTATACTAAAAATAGTTTCTATGAAGTATGCAAATATAATATATAATGCAATATACTACAAATAGTTTTATGGCATGCTTTAATCATATAATGTATTTAATTAATCATGTTTAAGCAATATATTATTTTAAATATCAAACTCTGCAATTTGTGAATTAAACAGTATTAAGTTATAAAATATACATATAGCGTGATTAAAATTAATTTATATTACGTTTATTCTGAATACATTAAGAATTATTTTATATGTCACATTTTCCAAATGCACTGCTAACAGGAAAGGTATTCCAAGCTTGATGAAGTGTTTCAAGTTTACTCGAGCTCCTAGCAATTCGTGATTCCGTTTGATACTTCTTCCATTCTTCTAGAAAAGGTAATCATTTATTAAGTTCATCCCCGTACTTGATAAAAACGAATCTGGAGCTGCAACACTGAAGGAATAAGGAAGCAGAAAAATAAAAAATATATAAAGAAATCCAGCTATACCCAAGCGAAAAGACTGCACTGGATTCGGCTCTTCATCTTGCACAAACGAAACGAATTAAATTATTTATTCTCAATTTTTTTCCGAGCAAAATAACGGATCCGAAATCTCTGAAGTTCTAATGTCGAGGCTTCAAAATGCAATCGAATTTCCCCTGGGAAAAAAAAAGACAAGCATTTTCTCCTCCCTTTGCTATATTTGTATAAATATATCCAGTATGTACATTTCTGGCATGCCTTCGGCAGTTTCAAAGGGAGCTGCACCCTTTTTTACAACCTTGCCATCTTTCCTTCCTTAAATCGATTATAATGCTCTTGTAACCTTAGCCTAAGAGACGAGATGCTTGTACTTGTAATCAATAGAAAGAAAACCTTACTGTCATATGATGTTGTTGTCGTTCAGTTGGCTTAAGCAAACGGAGACTTCGACTCATGGTCTTTGCTTGGCTTCAAAAAGTATTGCGTGTATCATATTTGTCGGGCGTCTGCATCTTTTGAAAAAAGAAGTATTGTGCTCAACTATTGTTCTGAGAAAGTTATTGGTTTCTAAGTACAGAAAGGGATTCCGGTTGTTATGTTGGATGTTTTGTAGTTTGGGTAGTGTTTGTATTAGCTGAAAGTTGGTTCTTCTGTTCTTTTTTGTAAGTATCGTATATACCAGGAATTGGAAGAATTGGAATGATTTTTAGATTAAATAACTTTCAATTTTTAGGAAAATGAAATTTGGATGATGGTTTTATATGTTTTTTTGTGAGATTTGAAATACTTCTTTATCATCGACCTCTGACTCATATTTTTAACAATATTAACATAACATTTTGTTATAATATATAAGTCGATTAGGTTGTCTTCAGTAGACATATACTTAGTGTTAATTATATATCCATTCTTGAAAGAGTGTTCCCGTGTGCAAAAATAAAGTCACTTTTAAGTAATATTTATAGATTAAATTAAAAGTAGAATATTGAAGACGCAAAGGTTGGAAACTACACTACGGAAATAATATTATAAATAGTATTAGAATACAATTTTAAAGTGACATATAAAGATATAAACTACATACTTATGCTATAAAGACAATCAAACTGTTTCTCTTGCATAAATCTGGGCATAATTGTAAAAAAAAATCATATTTTTTTTAAATGTTTTGTTTTTGACAGATCGTTAAATAAATACTACCAAAGCTATAAATACTATAAAGCTATAAGAACTATATATACTACCAAATACTATAAAGTCACCGCTATATATTAATTAAATACATCAAATATCAAAATAGATAGAATTTTTAAAAAAATCATTTAAATCTCCGACGAAACTGAATGACTTAAGACGTATATGGATTTATAGTTTTTATTTCAAACTTTAAATTCCTAAACATATTCGATGTTGAAATATTTTTCAAATGTACAGCGAGTTCAGTGGAAGCTATATCTATTAATACAATACAAATTAAAAACATAGTTAATATACATGGATTTGGCAATTTATTGTAAATTATTTTGCAGCCAAAAAAAACTTTGTAATTTTGACATTTTCCTGAACGCTCAGAGGTTTAATGTACGATTTGTTCAATGCATTCCAGTAATCCAATGCGTTAGTCCCTAATTGAAATATTATATTAATTTCAAGTCTAAAATTGCAAAGTCATATTGACAAAACCAAAACAACTTCAGCAAAATAAATCTCACCAGTCTTACTTAAAAACAAAATCCAGTACAGTAAAATAAAAAAAAACTTTAAATAAAACAAAGACGCAGAGAGAGAGAGAGCTAGATTAACTTCGAGTGCGCTGACACTAAAGCAAAAACTTTTCTGAAAAGGGTTTTGAGAACCAGCGGAGGCTGGAAGGGGAAGGGCGGAGGGGGGGATCTCGAAATTCTAATCCAAATACAAGGGATTTAAGAAAAACAAATTAAGTCTCAAACACTGGAACAAATCAAAATCGATCCGGGCCCTTCCTTCCGAGCTTTGTTCTTGAGCAAATGAGGATTTCATAGTGACGTACTTTAAAGAAGCTGCCTTGAAATTGAAGCCGGGACAATTGTTGAAGGAGCTAAATATAAAGGGCAAGTCGTGCTTACATGTGGAAGGGATTAAAGTGGATTTTGTAAAAATAGAAGTGTTGTTTTCTTTACTAAACAATGCAATTCGATTCGGATCGTGCTTGTTTATTGTGTGTTTGTAACACATTTATTCGTGAGCTGTATTTTGGGACGACATTTTGTATTGTTATATTTGATAAATATGGGCATTTAGTAAATTGTAAACTAAATTATAAAATAAATATTGTGTGGCTTTTAGCTGCGGTAATTAATTTTCGAAAATTTATATTAAAACGTATGATATAAAAAAAGTTCTGAGAAATTTGTTAAGTATTAGATGATTATTTCAGATTTTGTAGTTATTAAGTAAATACGGGATTTTAAAATTATTTTTTTATTTAAATGTTATTGTTGTAAAATGTGTTTAATAGATTTTTTGCGAAATATGATAAATAAATTGAATATGAATTTCTTCGTCAAAAGCGTAATAATATTGCATCATGTACACATATTTATTATATTATAAAATGTTTGTAAAAACATTTTTTAGACTTTTGGTGACTTAAAAACAACTTGTTTGTTGCATGTAGAGCTTGCATTTGACTTGAGTATATTTTGTTTTTGAAAATAACATTTTAATATTTTATATCCTTTTTGATTATATCACAATAAAATACTTTTATTTTAATACTTCTTATTTAAATGTCTTTAATATATTTGTTTTACTCACGCATAAAGCTTAGTAATTATTAAACGTTTAATGTATGTTTTAAATAACAGTTCAGTGAAATAGTTTCATATTTAATTCAACATATGTAACTAATTATGTTTTTCCTATTAATCAACAGCTTATTAACTATTGTTTATTTCTATAAATTTTATTTTTAATTAATATTTTAATACAATTACTTATATAATGTATAAAATGTTTATATTGTAATCTACAACAATTTTAAGCTTAATTAATATATTAATATAGGCATAATATAGGACATAGCTTAATTAAAAAAACTATTAAAATATTAAAGCCTGCTTCAGATACAAATTTATATATCAAATAACCCCAATGTTATTTAAAGTTCAATTAAGATACTTTTATTTCCAACTACGCCTTTTTAAATCCCAAACATATCTATTACCATTAAACCACCACACTTACCACCTTATTTCAATAGCCCCAAACCACACAAAAAAACTATTTCACGACGTCTCCATACACGCCGATAATTCTTCCCTAATGAAAGTTAAAATCGCTCTTGGGACAATTTCATGATAAGAGATAGCCATTTGTTTACAGAAATGCACCAACACCTTCTTAATGCGACATCCAGATAAATGCCTCACCACTTATAGTCGCATTGCCTCGATTTTCTTAGCACTTGTTCTAAATGTCTTTCTACAGATATCTGGGAAATAAATCTTCTTTCAGACGGATTCGGAGCCCCCCAAAGATAGGCCATATAATTAATCGAAATATAAATTCGAGTCGAATCCTTTATCTGGCATCCGGTTTCAGAGGTGGTAGAGAGAAAGGGTCGGTAGGCTTGATAAATTGTTTGCTGGGCTCTCAGATGGTGAGATGTATATTGTCTATAGGATTCACAAGTTGACCTCTTTTAGATAAGTGGGGTGTGTTTATTTTGACCGCAATGGTATATGTTCCAATTTCTAAAATATAAATTATTAAGTAGGGGGGGGGATGTTTTTAAAAACGAGTTAGTTTAGTACAAAGTCCAATTTCTCTCTGTAAAAAATTTATTCTAAAGTTATTTATTTTTCACTATCTATTATTTTTATTTATTTCAGAAGTTCATAAATAGTTTTAATCAATATTTTTTTCTTTGATATTTTTTTTTATTCAAAGATGGGGAATATGTATTTTTTGGGTATGGAAATTTGTGTGTCAACCTAAATTAGTAATTTGAATAAATTAGAATATATAACAACTTTTACATTTAAAAAAAATCAGTATATTTGATTATTAATGGAGTGTTTTTGTAAAGCTCTATTCTAAATTCCAGTTATAATAAGCCATTTTGTACTTATTACATTCTAAATACAGCACCTACGATTATAATATGTTTGATATTGATTCATAAATAGATTTTGCATTTACGATAATTTGTTCCGCAGATGATTTTTTATTGCATTTAAAACATTGCAATTCACTTGTAATAAAATAAGCAAATTGGTAAATTGTTTTGTAAAAATATATTTTTTTGTTTACAATTTATTTGACAAAAAACATTTTGCAAAAAAGAAAAAATATTTAATTTTATTATTTTAACACATAAGCAGTGTTATATATATATATTGTAGTTAACTTATGACATTACTAAACTTTGAAAGCTATATTTTTGTAGAATAATGCACTTTTTTTAGAAGATCGTTACAATTTTCCGAATTTCCTTTCCTTTATCATTAACATTTCGATTATTCATTTCCCCACTTTTCAGATTAATTTAAAAAAATAGCCAAATAAAATATAATATTTTTTCTCATTTTTTTTCATTGGAATGTATTAAAAGTCTTCATTTCAGTACAGAACCCACAAATATTTGTTAATAATAGTCGTTATATAGAAGTTTTTCATGGATCAATTTATCATATGTTTTTTTGTAAACTCATACAAATTGATTTTTAGACTTAAATTAAATCACATAGATATTTACTTGTTTGCTGAAATGTGCATCGTGAACCTACGCTGTAAAAAAAGTGAGTACAATTGCATCATAAATGAACGATTACTTACTCAACTTTAAGTAATTGATTTTCCACAAAAATGAGCAGTGCTGTTTAATATTGCTAATCAAAGCTTCTGTACAAACCATATTAAGAAAGCGACCTGCCAATCTTAAAATAATTGTTCAGAAGATGGTTTTCTACATTATTTGATATCGATTGCTTTAAACGGAAACTGAGCAATTCAATCATCTTACTTCCTAATCTTTTGGCACACCTTTTAAACATTTATTTTGTTTACCAACTCTTCAAGTTGTCCTGGTTGTCCTGGTAACGGGTAAGGCACTGAACTGATTACAGATAAGGCACTGAACTGTGGTGCCTGATTATATGGGTTTGATTCCCGGTAAGTATTGGTTGTGATTGCTGATATTTATTGAAAGTTATTTATTTATGAAGGCAGTCAATGTATAAGAACATATACTAGTTTTATTTATTGAACTTATTTTTGAGTATATGTTTTTTTTCAAACCATGATAAGCGCTTCGAATGTATTCAAAAATGAGTAAATTTTACTTATTTTTGACTACCTATTTTTAACAATTTAAGTATATTTTTAAAAAAATAACAAGATAAAAGTTTATGTTTAGCAATGTTTACATTATATTTAATTTCAAATTTTACATTGTTTTCTTAATTTAACATATTAACCATTTTCCCAACCTCCAATGTCAAACGAGACAAATAATTCATTTTTGAATATCCGCTTTCAAACAAACGAGTTTTTATTTTAATTAATAAATACCAAAATATAAAGTTTAAAATAAGCTTTACTGAACAAGAAGCTATTTTATGTAGTAAACACATATAATTTTAAATATTACTTTTATTTATTATAGTATTTATGGCCTTAAAATTTTCCTTAATACTATATAATTGAAAAATGTTTCAATACTACCCAATTAAATTATTATTATTTTTATAAATTTCTGATGATATATCTACAAATAATATACTACGCTATATCCCAGAATACATAGTAAATTCAAACTATAGATGTAGATGTAGTTACGTTAGGTTCATAATATAGATCTATTGTGAAATAAAACAATAGATTCGTCGAATGCTCTTTTGTTGCGAATTTTGAGTAGTGCTGTGTTATCTTATCTGTGTGAATTGATGCATTCATTTAATTAAATTTCGTGTTCATTTATAAATTTCTAGGTATCAGTCAGTATGCAAAACACATAAATATAAAATACGTATAAATGTGTGTCAGTGCGTACTATTAAATGATTTATTAACATGTACCTTATAATATAAATGTTTCTATACTTAACTTTAACAATGGTGTATAATTGATTTAATACAAAACACGTTGGATGATTTTTCCAGCGTATAAAATGGTATTATTTCTTGTTAATTTATTAGTGTAAACGCTTGTTAATTTTTGTTATTGAAATTATACTCTAATTCAACTTACGTTTAAATTATTTTTATTACTAATAAATAATAATTTATGAAAATTAACTAAATAAGTTTTCTATATAATAAAGTGAACATCCTATTTTCGTTTCATAATATAGGAACTTCATTTTATAATACATTGCTGTTCAGATATTTAATGTGTGCATATAATGAACATTCATATGATATTCACACAAATAAAATGTATTTTCTGCTTACATAATTTTTATATTTTTAACGCGCGCGTATATTTTTAAGTTTATTGACTCATTGAGTAAGCTAGAATTAGCCAAAATAATAAAGTGTATGTTTTCTTATTACAAAACTATAGATGTTTCAAATAAGTTAATATTAAAATTAGGTATTCTTAAAAACCTGCAGAATTGTTAATTTATCAATGTATAAAATATGTTGTGATGAAAATATTATGTAAAAATTAATAGGGGATATTATTGTATTTCGGATAACTTTTTAAATATATTTCATATAGAGATTGATCATTGTGTTAATGCAGTAAATAATAAATATCTGTCTACCATTAGTTTTCTCCATTTTTAAGTCCTTTTATCATTTGGCCTACTCGGTCAACAGCAGATATTTTGAATGATTTCATTTGACGCACTAAAGTAGCACATTTTATTTAAAAACTTTACAAGTTTATCAAATGGAAATTAACTTCTCAGGTAAAGCTGTAACAAATTATATGACATTTTTCATCGAATTTAACAGGATCAACATAACATATACAACATCAATATGCAATATAACACAAGTACTATTTATGGTACGTGATCCAAGGTATAAGAGCCGTTTGAAAGAAACAATAGTATGATTTCTTTAGTTTATGAATGTCTCACTTGAATAACATACCGTAAAAGTTGTTACTTTACACTTTGCCGGATACCTTTACTTCACCTGTTGAAAACAGTTTTATATTTGAAAAAAAAAGTATTTAATAAAAGAAATCCGTAATATTGTTTTTCCATTGAGGTTTGACAAATCTTCTGTCTAACGGTTTGACAGTTTTTTCCCCTAATTTTCTGTTAGAGAAGGTGACAATTAAAAATGTCGTTGTGTAAGGATAACACGTGTTTCTTTCATTGGAAAAAAGTATTATATTTTAAGTTAACCACTTGTACCCTGAATAATGTAAGTGAATAATTATGTTATAGAAAAATCAAGAAAATTTTAGCTGCACTACATGGTACTCAAACAATTTATTAAAGTTGGGAACTACAAAACAAAATGGAGTAAAGTAACCCTTATTGATGGTATCTACTAACACTAAGAATTAACAAAATACAAATTTAAGCTGTTGGAAATAAACATTAAAATCTTAAAACATTAGTAAATCAAACAAACAATTTGCAGTAAAAAGTTGTTGGGGGCGACTACTCTCTCATGTGTATTGCTGCAATTGGTTTGAGTTTGAGTTGTTAGGAAGCAGTAGAAACTGAATGACTAAAAATGATTTGAGGTACAATGTGATCCAGCAACAACATTATCCATTATTAGTTGTTCGGGAAACAGTTAATATAACCAAACAAATCCTGAATTTTACATGAAATGGCACCAAAAACAGCCAAATTCTTGGAACGGAAGCAAAAATATAAAAAAGTCACCATATTGAAAAAAAAACATATTTCGATGTTAATGATATCAAGGAACATTTATGCCAAATTTGAAGAGCATTGAACAACGCGTTTGGTCATGACTGCGTAACAAAAAAAAAAAGAATAAATTCCGGATGGTCGATTTTCAACAGGGTCTCACTAACGCTTAATAGTTTTTTTTGTCAAATGTCATTTTTTTGCTAAAATACATTCTTAAAATGGCTACACTAGTAGTTCTTGGGAGAATAGAAAAAACAAAAAACATATGCGTTGTTTTTATTTATTTTAAAGAACACGTATGCCCAATTTGAAGAAAATCGAACAAATTGTGTGGTGGTGACAGCGTAACAAACACATTTCCAGACAAACCGAAGCACTGCAAATAAGGTCGATTTAAAAGCAGGGACAAAAGTTACATGTTGGATATTTCTAGGAATCACAATTACTTTGAAACTAATTCTATACAATATTCCATTTTGAAATTCGAAAATTCTTATGATATAATTCCTTTTAGCATTCAGACAAAATTGTATTTGCATAAATGAATATTCATAAAAGGTATTTCTATACACTCGAAAGTCCTTTTAGGAAAGTCATTTTAGGTGAATTATTGATTTATGAAAATATAAAAAAAAAATATTATTTGATTTAAAAGAAGCCACATGCACTTATAATTAGTATAAATATAAAACTCGCAATTGAAGTAATATATTTGTTAAATTAAACTTAT
Source organism: Troglohyphantes excavatus (assembly GCA_963932185.1). Classification (NCBI taxonomy): domain Eukaryota; kingdom Metazoa; phylum Arthropoda; class Arachnida; order Araneae; family Linyphiidae; genus Troglohyphantes; species Troglohyphantes excavatus. Next base: position 63,238,880 of record OZ010668.1, on the reverse strand, counting down.
GATATTGTAAATATAAAATATATACGTATCTTCTTCATTTTGTATAACTATAATACTACCCTGTACATACAGTGAAAGAGTAATCTGCACATTTGTTACTAAAATTATTGAAAATCCTTATTTAAACATTATTATTTAATCGCACGATATAACTATTAAGCTTATTTTTAAATATTACGGAACTAGTAAAAACATTTAATAAACGTATATAAAGCAATAATTATTTCCAATGTTAAATTTAATTATATTAGATATTTCATAAAACTGTACGCTTCACAACAGCTTTTGGATTCAAAGATATTTCAAGATATTTTAAATATAGCCGATTTTTCACAAAATTTCAATTCAAATCAAAAAAGTAAATTTTCTTTGTAAATAAAACAAAGAGGGTTTCTATTGTACGCTCTACCATTATATTAAATAATCACTTTTGAACACATATTCTCGGAATATAGGATTTTAAACAAAATTCATGTATTATTTATATCAATTTTATATGAATACCAGCTGTTTTCCTTTGTATCACATGCGTTTAAAAGTACTTTCCCATATTGGTTTCTTTCAGCTTTCTGTTCATGTATATTTTCTGGAATAAAAAACAGCCGTCCAAGTGTCTAAAATAATTAAAATAGCTTACTTATATCAAACGAACCATTTCAATCTATTTTTCTAAGGGATACATTAATAAACAAATAATTAAATAATCAAAGTTTCTGAAATATTATGCCCTTTCATATTCCTTAAATTGTTTTTGTATGTTTGAGTCTCCGCCATTCTAATTGAAACGAATGAAATCCTTTCCAGACAATAGAGTTGCAAAGTAGGTTGCTTAAACAAATCGAAAATTATTATAAAAGTAATGTATTTCCCGTAAGAATTACTGCATTTATATCAATCTCATAATGTTAGCTTTTCCGTTAGTTTTTCCGTTGAAACGTATCTATAAATGTAAACAAAACCTTTGGAAAAGATGTTGAATTTTCAGTGGATGTGTGCCAAATATTGTATTGATGAATTGTCAAAATAAATAAATACGCTGATGAAAATATAAATTTTACTGCGTATAATTCAGTTTCTCGTCCAGGCGATGGGCTTTTAATTTTATGTAATTTGGAAATTTTCGGTAAGACACTTTTGGTAAAATCTTTGGTTAATTTTTGATCGCCAACTGTAAATATTATATATTGCATTTTTGCTTTTTCCAATAAAAATGCACCATTTTCGTTAAGTTAATTGAAAATATCCTTTATTTTGCACTGAACTTGGAACATAACTTTTACTTCTTAGTCGAGTTAGCGAAAAAGTTGTTGGATATGAAGATTATACTCATATAATTCAGTTAAAATATTACGACTTGAACAGTTTCAGCGCTATGTGCGTACGAATAAACTAATTCCAAAGCTCCTGTTCTATGACTGACACATGATTTTAAACTTTCAAATTATCTTTTAATGTGATTCTGATTATTTATTTTTATCTTTTCAAAATGCGCAATCTAGTTTACATGGAAACTTTGCTGGAATGAATTAACATGCTATAGTACGTAGCCGTTCTCATTTCTAGGTTTCCATTTTACATATTAAATTCATTTAAGACTGATATAATCGATATTTCAAATTACACGAATTAGTTTGTATTACAACGTTAACGACACATACATTTTAACCAAATTAAACTGTTGCAGTTCAATGATTTACTTGTAAAACTTAACTAAAAATTATGTTTTAAAATATTAACAATACATGCTCCAACATACGTTCTTTGCATGTGTCACCTTTTACTATGAATCGCTATGCCGTTTTTGAGTTTATTGACAACAAGTACTTCTTGTTGCCATACTTTAATTTTGTAGCCATTCATACAACACATACTTTCATTTTGTTATTATAAGATACGATTCAATGTATGTGCGCAAGAGAAATTTGTTTAACAAAAACAAATATATTTAAGGCTATTCTCTATTAAAACCAAATAGAGTATAAGTCGAATAAGGGATATACAATTGTAAAATTCTGTGAACATCTAAATAAAACTAACTTTACGCACATTGCAAAATTTTATTTATGCTAAAACTATATTTCTTATTTTTTTTATTTGGATTGAAATTTTTATCAATTACAATTGTAATCAAATAAAAATAAATACATTTTTTATTTACATGTTTCATTAAAATTACACACACACAATATTTGTGTAACTGTTTGCCTCTGAAACTCATAACAATTTTCCTTCATTAAATGGAAAGTTTAAAATACTAATGAGTGATCCTCTAACAAATTCCTCGCTGATTTAATTATGGCCCGGTTATTATTTGTCATTTATAAGTCTGGTTCATTTTCTATCGATCAAGCACCCATAAATTTCCACTCGAAGACGCCATTGTTTAAAACAAAATATTTCTAATGGTGTATTGATGGCTTGTGATTATATTTCTTCCAATCAATCCATCAATATCGTCTCAAAACCTTCCAAGTGAAAGAAAATATGTCAAAATGACTCTCACTGCACCTAGATAGAATATACTGGAATTGACTAACAGCCCTTTCCCTAATCAATAACTCAGCAACTTTAATGGTTCCATTGATCTTCCAAGATGTGTTATTAATTACTAGCAGCTGGCCAGGAAATTAAGTTTGTCTATAGTGGCAAGGGTTCTCTAGATGTTCTCTCTATCTTACTCATTAAGTCTTCGTGTTTTAATGACTTCTTCGCGCTTTAAATATTCCTTTTCTCTTTATTTCTTCTTTTTTTCTCCACATTTTAAAGAAAGTTTTTTCTTGCTTTTAAGTTCTTTCAACTAGCAAAGGCAATTTAATTTTGCTTTATTCTCAGGTTCATTGTGTGTTTTTTTCTTATTTTCTACTGAGTCTCTTTTAACCTGATTTATTCGTTACGTGGCAAAGTGGAGCAATACATCTGTTTGGCTGCGCTTTGCAAGGGGATTTTCAATCAACTCGTTTTTTTTAATAGTATGGTTTTGTTTTTTTAAATATGAACTCAGGTTATGTAACAATGACGATTAATCAACTTATACCGATAATTAAGAACTACAATGTGGCCTGGTAATTTTTCTTCAATAAATTTCAACATAAAAGGCTCTAGTTTGACTTAGGCTGTTTTTAACCTCATTAACCGAAAATCATTTTTTACTTGGTCTTGTTTTTATTTAGTTAATTATTTAGATAATAAAGGGAAAACCGAGCACTGGCTGAAATGTTTTTATCGTACGGCTCGAATTTGGAATTGACTTTGATGGAGAAACGTTTTATTTTAATTAAATCCGATTTATGCCACCTTCAATCGCTACTTTATTAGCCTTTTGAGAAGCTGACTTCTACATTGTTTCGGAATGGGATTTCTTTTTTTACGCGAGCACTACAGTTTATTTTCTTTCGAAGCTTCACATTACCTCTCTTACATTTTAAATTTTTTTTTAAACTTAAATAAGGGGGTAGGGATACTTTTTTATTAGACGATATATATATATTATTTACTTGGGTGGTTGATTGGAATATAAGCACACGACATAGCATATAAGCTTACGAATTCATAGTAAAACAATTGTTTAAACATATTTACTTTCAATTAAAACAACACATTTTTATATAAAAATAGAGACCACATATGTTTGATTTAAAATTTACTTTCAATCTGATAAATTTGCCAAATAATCTAGATAAATTAGTTGTTTAACTTAAGTTTGTAGCTAACTAATAATGAATTGATTGTGGTTATGTTAAGGGAATTCGGACCCTAAATGTTATAAGTTTCATTAATGAATTCATAAATACTATTTTTTACACTATTAGAACATCTCTTTCTGAACAATATAATCATTGAAAAATATAAGTTTTGTTTTACCCAGAGAGAGATTTTTATTTACAAATATGCGTAATTTAGTTGTTTTCAAAAAATAATTTATGTTCATAACCTAAAAATATATAGATGTTTTGAAGATGTAATTCGTAAAAAATATTTATTAGCATTTATATTAAAAAAAACTCTTATGTGGTTCTAAACGGTTGTGACGACAGCACGACGGAAGTCTGTGGTTCAGTACTCAATTTGCTTTCTGAGCTGATAGGGGACACATTATGTGCCTATAATTCTTCTCCTCAGACCTACCTGAATATTACATTTTAGTGTTATTCAAAATCTAATATTAAGCATATGAACAAATATAAGTGAGGAATTTCTTTCAGAGCAACACTGAATCAAAACTAATGTATTGTGGTGAAACGCAGTAAGTCAATCGTCAATGGAAATCAATTCCTAAATACATTCAGACAATGTTTTAGGTTTTTGAATTGGACACTACGTTACTACACTCGCAATGTATATTGTTATGAAATTTTTTAATTTTAGTGAATGTAAATTCTGTATCAATATATTTGTTTTACTATAATCGCGTAGTACAGCATGTAACATTGTAATGCCGTACATAGAGTTTTTATATAGTGCTATAGTGTTTTTTTTCAAGTGAGAACCGCAGTAATCAGTTTCTCAAAACAAGCATTAAGTAAATAGCATTTCGTTGCACGTTTACTTCAAATATATTACTTCATAAAAAGTTTAAAGTATTACATGATAATACACATGCGATATATATGTAATTGCATGCAATATATTAATATTCTTAAGAAGTTATTTAGTTGTAGTATGAGCAGTACAATATGTTACGAATATAGTACTACTTAATTTTATTTTTGTGAAAATTACTTTGGTAGGAACTGCGTGCAATTTAAGACATGACTAAAATATTTGAATATGAACATTATCTACAAAAATATCATTATATTTCTTTGGACGTCATTTAGCTTTTTTTAAAATTTAACAATGAGCTAAAATAACAACTATAAAGATAGTGTAGTGCTTGAAATATTAAAAAAATTACATTTTAATAATATAATAAGTAAATGGTTAACAATAAATAAAATAACTAAAAAAATATTGAGTTAAAGACAATATTACGTATGTCCGCTTGTTTATATGATGATCCTCAACTTTGAACAATAATTCAAATTTAAATAAGTGACCATGCCGTTACGTTATAATATTTCATTGTAAATATTTCTGAAATAATATTAAAATAATTAAGCACAATTACAAAATAATAACAAAATATAGAAATACAAATTTAATAATTTTCTTCAAAAAAGAATGGCTGTTCAACTTCGTAAATTTCTCCACTATCAAAGAATACACTTACATCCAAGGTTATAAAGTTACCCAAACCAACCGACGTTAGTCTGCGCTGTTAATTAAATTACCAAGAGTTTTTTTTTTACCATTTAACTACATTTCCTGCGCTTTTAAATAATATTGACAATGCAATATTTTTTTGATATTTTTGAATTCCTCAGAAAAGCATAACACTTAATCCTATACATCATCATTATTTATCAACCTGAAGGTGTAACTTTTTATCATCTTAGCTTGAAAAACAACGTAGGTTACATATTTGAAATTCATAGTAATTATAATACTGCGTTGGTCTCACTCATTGAATTCATTACGCACTTAATTGAATAACAAAGTTGCATTGTGAATGGAAGCGTGACCTTGGCCGCCATGTTAACTGCGACAATTTATTCCAATTTAGCTATAAAATCGAAAACAGCTCAAGAGGAAACGGAACGTTACAAATAACACAGGAAAAAATTAAGCTTTTTCATTTATCATAATGAAGGGAATCATACTATTAAAATAATATAACGCAATATAATACGAGAATTATAATTTATTTCAATATTTATTTTAAACTTTGCATTATAAGAGAAATCAATGTGCTACTATGGGGAACAACGAAGTTGGTTATGTTTTCCCGAACGTCGAAATATAACTTTTAAATTGTATTTTCTTAATATGCAATTTTTTTAACAGATATATTGGATTAAATTATTTTAATTTGAAAATATTTAATAAATCCTAAAGCATGAAACTCATATCAAACCTTAAGAAAAAAAAATCATATATTTTAAAATACTCAAAAAAGTTTTAAAAAGCATCTGTCAAGGTACATACAATTTTTTAATTATACATAAGAATCACGAGAAAAATGTCCATAAAAGTTATTTTTAAAATCATATTCCTCGGAACCTTCCATGGTTCTGTAATCATCAAAATCTTGAGCAAATATTAATCATAAAAACAAAGGGTAATGCTAAAAAACTGCAACTTCCAACCAAGAAGCATCAATGTTCCACTCGGTAACCCACCCCAACATCGAAGAAGAAACTTAATTCCAAGGATCGAAAGTTACCCAAAGAAGCCATTTCCCTTTATTTCCATCACCAGAAACAGAATTGTCTATCCTCCCGAAGCGGTCAGGAATGGATTTGGTCCCTGAAGGTTTGTCCCTGACAAATGGGATCACATTAAAAGCCAGCGATGTTAGCCATGGCCCGGTGGTAAGAGAACTAGTTTCATGTCAGCAAAGAACACGGCGTCCCCAAAGGATTCCCCCTTCAGTAGATGGCCCGTTTCGAGTTCTTTTAATCCTCCTCATAGAGAGTGGGCAAGACAATTCATTCTTTGGGTCCTGTTGAGTCTGATGCTTTAAAGGAAATGATTCGATGCTTGCTTTTTTATTTTGTTTTTTTTTAGTTTGGAGAGTTTTTTTTAGAGTGAATAAATTGATGGGTTGAAGTAAAAGAATGTACTTAGCATCTGAGAGTGGGGGCCTAAAATAAAATGCGTTATGGTATCGTTATAGGATTAATTTGGTGTTAATTTGTATTGGATGTTTGGATTTTTTTTTTATAATTACATTAATTTGAAGTTGGGTGAAGTGGGTTAAGTAAAGCCACGGGGCAATTGGGGCCACGTCTGGTTATTTTTTGAAAACTTTGAAATTTCTGAGAAAAAAAAGAAAAGGTATACATTTTAGAATCGTGTCTTCTGATGTTCACCAAAAACAATTGCTTTATAGTATTTTTTTAAAGTGCAATTTATATTTGTTCTCAATAGAAGTTCGGTCATGTAAGTTTATAACTTTTGATCTGCTACCTAGAATATCAAAACTTTATATTTTTATCAAGTCTAATGTGTAGTTATCACACATTACCTTACTTTGGAATATACCTTATTAACCATATACTTTATTTTGTAATTTAATTAATATTTAAGTGTTGGTAGATACTGTATCATTTGCCCTTAATTTTTGCACGTGGGGTAAGTACATTAACTGTTGTTAGGACAAGTGTAACCGTGCCGCAGGTTCAACTTTCACTTGGCTTAAAAACAGGAATGTTAGTTTGTTTATGCTGATGTCATTATTACAGTGCTTCTTGGACCAGGTATTGGCAGTCGAGAATTTTTGAAATTTCTGTTCGCGTTATCCTTGTACAGCCTTCAATCAGTCGAAAAAATGGCTGAAGAGTGTAAATAGTGTTTTTGTAGTCTAACGTATACAATTTTTTAAGTTTTATATTTAAAAGTGGTGTCTTTTAAAATATCAAGCTTTATTTTTAAAAGCAATCAATATCCAAAAGTTTCCAATGCTGATAAATAAAATAAAAGCATAAAAAATAAAATGAGAGAGATTGGAAAACATGTGTCATGTTTCGCTAATTTGATTAAAAACGTATTTCTAAATTAAATTATATATATCTACTTGTAAAAAATGGGTATAAAACTATTAATATGTAAATATTGTTATTTACGAAATAACTTAAAATGTGGAAACATTTTTAATTTCTATTTGAGCCAATTAAAGAATATAGTTTTAATAGTAGTCAGTTATTTTGTTAAAGTTGTAAAGGTTTCTGCAAGCTATTGGATGATTGAGATTTAGTAGAATATTGCTTTCGAAAAATCCATTAACGAGGATAATTATATGCGAAGGGATTATTTTAAAAGATCATGGATGCATCAAATAGGAGCACGGAAATGCTTTTAACCCCCCGTTTCCTGTTATTAGAACCTTTAAAATAATAGAATTATTTTTGTATAGTACAGTAAGTATTTAGTATGTGAATATTGGGTCTTAGTGTGTTATTTATAAATATCATTATAAATCAGCTTGTTAGCCTAACTTATTAGAAAATAGTGTTTGCAAATACCTGATCATGGTATTAATATATTATGTTCAATGCATTTTAAACACCTTTATACTGCGTGCATAAACAATAAAAGGTTAAAAAAAATTTATTTGTATGACTCAATTAATATGTTATAAAGTATGACAGAAAAAAAATTATTGTTCTCAATTATTCTTGTATGAAAAGTAGATTATTAAGGGAGTATAGGATATAATTCACTTTTTTCTTTAAATTTGTAGATATCACAACGATTTTTTCCACATATATGAAAAAAGCATATATAACTTTTCTATTTAAAAATAATAACTAACAACACAGTGACCTTTTTTTGTTTAAGATATAAGCCTTGAAAATATTCTTTGGAAAAATATATGTTTGTCTTTTTATAAACATAAGAATGTGTTTAATATTTAAAAAAAAAATTATTTGCAAAACAACTTATGCAACAAGTATTTGAAAAGAAAAAGCACTAATTTCACTAGTCAAACTATTTTTAAAAAATACTAAAACATATATAATCTTTATATTATTAATCCCTAAAGATAAATTAAAGTAATATGTTTGAAAATACACTATAACAACTTTAAAGCAGTTTTTTTTCAAATATATTTGAAATTGTATCAATTTAAAATTGATCAAACATGAGAAATTTTATCACTGATAAAAATGAGTACAAAGTTACGTAATAAGGCAATTTTGTAACAAAGATAAATATTGATTCGCAAAAAATAATTAGTTTTATTTAACGTAGAAATATAATTTTGGTGTCGTTTAATTAATAAAAAGATAAAAATGAACTTTAAAAAAAAAATGTTTTTGGTAATTTTTTTGTTATTATGTGTTAAATACCCTTTAAATTACATTAAACACATTAAAAAATATAAATAAGTGTGGTATTTAATACAATAATTAAATTTTTATATCTAAATATATATGTGGTCCGTGGAATGCGATTTATATATTGATTTACATTAACGTTTCTATAACAATGCAATGATACTCACCGTGATCTCAAAATAGTAATATATTTATATCCACACAATTACCTAGAATAATTTGAAAAATATTTTAAGATTTACTTGTAATTTGATGTGGAAGTTTTCAAGTTTTTGAAAAGTTGAGCCCAATCTTTAATAGCGTACATTTCAAACATGCCATAGCAACCAACAGGCAAGTCTAATACACAATAAACACATTAAAAATTATAGTAACGTAGGACCATTTTCCTAAATTTCAGTATAGAGTTATCACTGACTTTATAAAGTATAATTATTAATTTTTATTTAATAAATATTGTGTGATTAGATCTTGCAATTTCAAGGATTCTTTGTCAACGCAGCACCCGATCCACGACGCCTTTATCCCAAAGATAACAATCTAACCCCCCCAAAAATAAAGGAAAATAAAAAAGGTAGAAACAACATTCACACCATTCACTAGATTACATACAAAAAAGATAGAAAGAAACATCCCAAGAAATGCTCCCCTGCAAAGAAAGGCCGTAACTGAGAATCCATCCGAAGCGGGAAAGAAATCGAAGCAGTGCGCAGGTCCCCACATCTCTGCGAGCAACATATAAGCACGTGCAATTCTTCCTTCCCCTTTCACCCTCAGGACGTCATCGAGCAACGCGGCGGCGTTTCTATGGCTCTCGCTCGATTCCCGCGACCGGACTTTGCTAACATCCTCCCACCTATGGATGAAGATCCTGGTCGCGAAACCAAATGAAATTTGCAAATTCTCAACTTGTGTGATGCGATTTAAGTAATGAATAATGTGTTAATTGATTTAACTGAAGACATTAATGTGTGAATTTGAAGAAAAGGTGATTAGAATAACAATTTGGAAGAGGAACGATTATTCGGATTTTGGACAGTGATGATTATCATTGTGAATTGATATATGAATGTGTTGGTTTGAAAAAGATTTGAATTTATTCAAAGTTTGAGAAGAAAACTTTTGATAGATAAGCTCATTGATTAATTTATAAATTAAACCTCAGAAATAAAATAACTTAATCAGGATTGGTAGAAATATATTATTATCTAATATATTTGATCCATAAAGACTATATTTTGAACTTTAAATTACAGATTGAAATTATATCGCTTAGAATATATTACTAAAATAATTTTTTTTAATTATAATTGCAAAACTTAATTTTGTCTTATATAAATACAAGATTGGAAAATCTTCAGAAATCTAGAGCATTATTAGTTTTTGCAATTGTTGACAGTTTATTACAAATATAACTAAAAAAACTAACAACACTTTAGTTTCCTAACTTTTGTCAGCTCGCTTAGACTTTCAGCTGTAATGCAAACATTTTATTAATATTGACACATGCTATATGCAAAATGAAGATATTTGACAGTTAAACATGATAAATACCTTATTTATACTGATGAACTTTTAATCAGTGCTTCAAGAATGATTCTGGACGTAAGATTTTACCAGTTTGGACTGTTCATTGTTGTACTTCTGGGAGTCACGGAAATAGGTAAGTGTTTGAATTTGTTCAACACATAAGTATTTATCCTTTAATAATGTGTAGGTCATTATCATATGTAATAAATTTTTAATTCTAATTCATATATTTATTTAATTCGATTAAATAAGGTCATACATTCTTAAAAATCAAAATTAATTTTTAATAAATCATCAGATGAATATTAATTACTAATTTTCAAGACATGCAATTGCTATTGAAATTATTTTACACAGCGCAAATATTGAAATTTCAAACTTATTATAATTTGTATATTTGAAACATTTGTACAAAGTTAATTTATATGATTATTTATCCAGTCATGTGAAGTATATTGCAACTGTATTATACATTATGACATATTAAATTGCAGTTCATAAAAAAGATATGCAGTTTTCAAACAAATACATTATCTCAAAATATTTAAATAAGTAATATATTTTTTTTCATCAACGTTTCCATATATATATGTGATACAAGTTCGGTCACATTTCAAAATTAAAAATATAAAGGAATTTATAAACATATCAATACACTTTTATGTTTGACATATCTTGAAAACAAAAGAACCATTTTGATTCTTAAAGTAAATATCTCCTTCAAACATAAAATAAAGATTTCGTTAATTTTCTACGATATTATAGTCAAAAATTTGCAATATCTTTAAAAGCCAAAACTAAAATATATTCTGTTATGATATTTCCGTTTTATAGTTACGAAATTATCAATGTTAATAAAACAAATATTAAACGTAAGAGGTTTCTTATTTAATGAAATTATTATTTAAATGTGAAACACGTAAATTTATAGAAATTGCATTACGTCAAATATACTGTACCCAGTAATTCAGATTAAACATTCGTTTATTTTTCAGAGCATTTAAATAAATAAACTTAACCTTCTGACGGTTATGGACATGGTATCACGTATTTAGGATCTCCAGATTTTCAAATAATACATCCAATTTTAAATTTTATAAATATACTTTATTTCACAATATTTTTATTATGGAAAATGTTAAGATTCAAATTACAAACTATCTTTTTACAATTAATTAAAACACATTGTATGTTTCCAAGCTGTAAAAAATATTTATGTTTCCAAGCAGTAGAAACACATTTATAGTTGCAAAAATCGAGGAATCGTCAACTTAGTTTATGTTCTGGATGGATTAACTCCTATACCTTAAATATTTGTTTAAAATATAGTAGGTTTTGTTAGGTTAACGGGGAAAATCAGAATATCCAAGGGGAAAAAGTTGCAGTCCACCGTGCTTACCATTTTTTCAAAGATAAATTCTTGGTATTCCGATAAAAATTCCCGTTTACTGTAAATCTTAATATTTTCCGCAAATTGTTTCAAAATTCTGCAAATTCTTAAATTATCTGCTTGGATTGTTTCTTGAAAAATACATTTTTGAGAATTGGAGAATGTTTGCACATTTTATATGATGTAGTTTTAAAGTTAAAAATGTATCCAAAATGATTAAAATGTGTAAATGTTTATTTTTAAGAAAACACATTTTTAAAAATATATGAAATTTTGCGTATTTTTTTTTTGGTTCGTGATTCTAGAGTTTGTTATCTCGGGGTCAGGTATATATATATTATTATACACACATACATTTTAATAATCTGAAGAAACTACGAATTATGAATTGGACCTTATGATACAAATTAAGTTATAACTCGTATACACATTAAACAAAATATGTTGACGTGGTGTATTCATGCACTAACATGAACTAAATGAAGTTAAAATGCATACATGATTCCTTTTTTGTAAGTAGTTTTAGAAAACAATTTATTTTATGGAGTTAAAAATATATTTAGTAAATTTATAATTATAGAGAATTTTTTTCAAATTATAGAGACAAACAATAACAAGATTTATAAATGCGGAATAAAAATCACACATTATTTCAATTGATATTAATTTAATTTAGTAATTTCTATTCAAAATCAAAACGAGACATAATTAGAACACTCAAATTTTTAATCATACCGTTTATTAATAGGACATTCCTTTTTTAATAATAACTTTTACATTTGCGCGATGTGGTATCTAGTTGCATTATTGAGTGATTATAATCCAGTATAGTTAAGTAAATAATTTAATATTTTTAAAATGGAAATAATAGCTTATTCATGTCACTTTTTGGAACACTATGAAACACAAGACACGTCTATAATTATTTTACTATTCACTATACTTTAATTTTTTTTTCTTTAAAAGTTAGAAACTTAAGACTTAAAGTCAAAACAAACAAATATAATTTTTGAAAAACGTAATCAACTAACAATATTTTGAGGGTAAAGATGAAAGGCTTAACCAAGAAAATTGTGATTTTGTGCTCAGTAAAATACTTTGATCTTTATGACTGGCACACGGCGAACAAGTTTCGAATTTTGTCTTTAACCTTACTTAGCGTCAAACAATTACTTTTTTCTAATATGTAACTTATACATTAACTTGCACCTCCAGAAACTTCAAGAAAATTAAATAATAAAGTGTATACTCTTTTATACGGTATATACGCTGTTGTACGATATATACTTACTTTACGATATTTACGAAGTTGATGAAATATACGCTGCTGTAAAGGTATATATTTAATTAGCGATACCTACGTAGTTGTACGGTTTAGATGTACTCGACGGTATATACGCAGTCGTACGGTATATACCTACTTGACGGTATACACGATGCTCAAAAGTTAATATTAAAATTATTATACACTCTGATTAAAAATACTTCACAAAAATAGAAATGCCGTTTAGTGGATAAATATATGAAAATTATTCGATATTTTAATCCCCCAAAAATAATGAAAATGAATTATATTTGAAACAATTGCTAAACTATTTCAGCAAATTCTCAATTAATATTTACGTATTTTAAAACAATATTATTGATCCCAACCATAATTTGAGTTTCAATAATCTCTTATAAAACTGTAATCAATCAAAATTCAATTATTCACCCATTTAAAACTTGGATTTAATGCATTTTATCAATCACGCTCAATTTGAAAATCCCTCAAATTCGGTTTAAAAATCAACCAATCAACCCAAACTTCGATCAAATGGGAGAACACATTCCCTCGCAAATAAAGAACGAACTGCATAAATACTCACAATTCCAGCTGGAAGTAAATCAACGTTAAAAAGCGACGATTTGAATCAACGAGTGCGAAGAAAATAATTTGCAGAAAAAGTACTACGATTTAGCCTTATTTAAATTAATTGAATGCCGTCGGCAATTTGTTTCCGCTCCTAATTGCATTCTCTTTTTATGTAAATTACGGATAAAAAAAAGAGTGTTTATCCTTAACTAGTTTTAGTACTCTGAGATGTGTGTAGTGGGCATACGTGAAAATTCCGCTATAAACCAGATTGCTTTTATTTCGGTTGACAGTTTGAAACAACGGGACAGTGTTATTAACGCTTTTCTTTGCAGGAGGCCACTGCGTAATTAATTGTGTTATTCATAATTAAATATGTAAATGAGTTGTTGGGAGTAGAGTGCTGATAAGGTTACGCTGAATTTAAATCTGATATGTGTTATAGAAAATAAATAATTATTAAATATAAATATACCATCCTTAATTTAATTTCATAAGCACGTGAAAGATAATCTAAAAATGCAAAATAGAAATATGTTCAACCCCCGTTTCTATAAAATATAGATTTAATAGCAAAATATAATTTGTTACATAAATCATTTAATTTGTAAAACATTTTCGCATTCAATGTATCATAAATTTTTCATAATAAAAAGCAACATAAAAACATAATAAAATCAACCTTTTTAAAGGTTTTAAGATGCTTGCAAAAAAACTTTTTTTTAAAAATTACTTCACTCTTTTTCAATTAATTTAACGCTGTTTCTATAGCATGCAATTTAAATTTTACCAACTTTCATGAAGATTATATGCACAGTTTGTGTTAAATCACTAGTAAAATATAGTTAAAATGTTTGATTATAAGTTTTACACATTAACATATTTATTGTGCTGTTATTTTTTAAATACATAGATAAGTTAAAACAACCATGTAGAAACATTTTTAAAAAATTTATTTGATAGCTTTTAAACTTTGACTACAATATATATATATATATATATATATATATATATATATATATATATATATATATATATATATATATATATATATATATATATATATATATATATATATATATATATATATATATATATATATATATATATATATATATATATTTATCTTTAACAAATATCTATATAAAACCAAATAAAATGTAAAGCATAAATATTATATTAATATAAACCTAATTACTTTAGAATAAACACATGTTGCAAGTGTGTGCTTGTATACACTTTACGTTTCCCTTTTATTGAATCCAATGTGATTAGTCAACATTTTCTTGTTCATTGAGTCACTTTTCATTTTACCCATTCATTTATGGGAGTCAGTTTCGCAAACGCATGTAATATTCTAAAATGTTAATTTAAAATTACACATCAGTTCATTATGATAATGTTAATGGTCTTTATTTTGTAGATATCATTCTAGATATCGGTCGCCATTAATTTTGTATAGCTAAAGTGCGAAGTTTTTTCTCGTTACAAATCAACTTTTTTATATTGAAATTTAGTTGTATTAGTATTGAACCCGATTCGTAATAGCCTATTTTTTTATTCCAAGAAACACAAAAATACTTGTATAACAAGAAAAAACTTTGGTGCAAATGCCAACACTACCACAATAATGTGTAATATCTATGTTACAAACTCATACATGAAAGATAAACGATGGAAGAAAAATAAATCCATTGAATAACAGTTATACATGATGTTTTGCTCTAGTGGCTTTATTTAATATTTCCTATTATTGCATATATGGTAAAGAAATTATCCGAATCCTTAAATACTATTTATTATATTATTCCGCTCTTCAACAATATTTAGAGATTCTATTTTATCCTGTTCCAATATGGGGTGAAACAAATCCTAAACAAATTCCAGCATTTCTCGAAATCCCTTCTCTAATCTGATTATCTCAATTCCACCCTGGGACGCACACTGATTGATTTCAAAATGAATGGTTATTGTGCATTGTAAAAGCGCCATTTCAAAAGCTATTCCCTGCAGGACATTTCATCTTACAGTTTCGCTTTTCGCGAAATTGCATTCCCTGGCCCAGAAATACTGGAGACGTGTGAAAACGCGCCTTTTAATCAATTCTCAGCCCCTTTTATAATCACTGAATAATGGCCATTGGGAAATTTGGGAAATAATTTAATATCGTAGAAAGGAACGTACGAAACGGGACGAGATAGTTCCGTTTTAGAATGGATGTGTGATCTATTCAGGTATCCCTGTCGCATAACTAGTTACTGATGAGCTGGGATTCGAATAGTAAACATTGTTACAAAAGACTAGCTGGTTTTCGGTGATTGAAAATGTTATCATGTAGTTTGGTGATAATTGTACAGTTTTAGTCAATACCCAGCAGTTGTCTTGTTTAGTTTATGATTGAATATGAACCCATTCATTTCAAAACAGTAGGTTTTACTATATTATCACCGCATTAATAATAGATTATTAATACATCAATTCCTATATATTAATGAAAAAACACTCACACACACATCCGCACTAAGTCTTCTACTTTCCATGTACCCAGGAAAGTGAAAAAAAATAAAGTTGTTCCTAATAACTTAAATTTGAACAGTAAGCTATTTGCGAACGTCTAGCTGAAATACCTGTTCTGCGCATGGGGTTAAAAATAAAATACCATCATCACTATTTCTCCTACTTATCATGTATCCATAAAAATAAAGTTTTGAATATGTGCTCCATTAACCTTAGAATATAAAATAAAATAAGCTTTCATGATATTTTAAATATATAAATTTATATTATTTGAACTTATTTTATATTTAAAAATCAGCTTTTTGGCATTGTAAATTTTGTTTGGAAAATAATTAGTTGCTGTAAAAATAGTATATATTATATTGAATTTGTACAATAATTGAATTGGCATAATTATACCCTGCAAAAACTGCTAAAGGTTTAAACGGGGTTAAAAATAAAATTCCATCGTCACTAAATCTCCTACTTATCATGCATTCATAAATATAAAATTTTGTAAATGTGCCCCTTTAACCTTTCGAAAATAAAACAAAGTATGCCTACCTGATAATTTAAATATGTAAATTTATATTATTTGAACTAATTAATTTTATATTTAAAAAAAGGGCTGCAAAACGTGTTAAACGTTTAATTATTTAATTTATACGTTACTCTATTTAATAATAGTTATATATTAATAACTATTATTAAATATTGTACGTATACATTAGACGTAATAATAGTTACTTTTATAAAATTATCAATACTACCATAAAACCTTAAAACAATTTAAAAACCCTAAAGAAGGAATTTCCAAGCAAGAATATTTAAATTTCGGAGTCTACCCTTGATGAAAATGTTCTTCTCTAAATTAGATAAACGCGAAAGAAAAACTCCCTGAAACTCAAATCCCTGCTAACGCAGAATCATAAGTCTCACTTTACTCGGTTATTTTAAATAAGTTCAAGAAGCGGATAGGATAAACGTATATACCCCTCACTAAAAACTGACTACAAAATTCCATGGATTAGTTTTCCGTATCATAAAAATCGAACTTTAAAATTCCGGTCTCGTTTTAATGAAGTGCAATTTCCAAGAGTTTTTATAGCGGTTTTGGCCTGGGGTGGAGAAAGTACCCAGCGGAAAACTTAGTTTCGTAAAAAGATATTTCATAAATATAAACTTTTTTTTCCCACCACCCCAGACCGGAAAGAAGGGGGAAAAAAATAACACGTTTCTTAAATCAACATCCAGTATTTTTAGTCAGTTTTGCTACTTGTAGTGTACATTTCTCCTGGTGTTACCTCTGGGGTAGGAAATTCGAATCTGAAAAAAAAAAAATATTAAGACGACAAATCTTATGTCCAAATAAAAGTTGCACCTAAACTGTGTCGTATAAATATTTACTTCCATTCTGGCATTGGATATGTAGTCGAAATAAAATTACGGCTTCGAAGATGTTGCAGGAGTGCTTCACATGGTTATGCAAATGACGTGGAGTTAGGTAGACATATATGTGCGCATAAATATGTTGGTTGGTGGGGGGAAGTTATTAAGTTAACCAGATGTAATTCTTCAACTGCAGGGTGCGGTGCTCGGTTGTTTTTCTTTTTATTTAAGTACTCCATGTACAAAAAGAAAGACACATAGCCAAAAAAATAAACGCAATTTACATTTAAATTATTATTATATTAATGCTTCAATATAAATCAAAACTAATATTTTAATTTAAGTGTACAACATACCCAATTATAATGCCTTAAGAATTTATTATCTTAAAAGTGTTCAATAAAAAATATATACACTTTTGTGTACTTTATCTAATGCTTATTGAAATATCAACACATTCAGAATTAAATCATGAAATTTTTTTACATAATTTATTTATTCGTTAACAGTTTTTTAACAGTTGTTTACTAAACGCAAATAGTCATGATTTTAAGATTTTTCTACTTTCATAACTCATGTATGATTATCATATTTAAATCATACTAGTATGTAATGTTTTTTTTAACTCTGTATATACCTTTATTGATCATTACTTTAATTCTTTTGCAGCAGTCAAAATGAAAAAATTGAGTTACTTAAATATATATATATATATAATATAATATAAATAACTCAATTTTGTAATTTAGACTGTTGCGAAAGAATAAAAGTAATAATCAATAAATGTATATACAGAGTTAAAAAAACATTGCATTTCTAATGTGATTTAAAAATTATAATCATACATGAGTTATGAAAGTAGAAAATAAATCTTAAAATCATGATTATTTGCGTTCAGTAAACAACTGTTAAAAAACTATTAACGAATTTATTATATAAAAAATTATCCTGATTTAATACTGAATGTGTTGATATTTCAATGCTCCTACATTTGTAAGCATTATTCAAAGGACAAAAAAGCCTATGTATTTTTTATTGAATACTTTTAAGATAATAAATTCTTAAGGCATTATAATTTGGTATGTTGTTAAATTAAAATATTAGTTTTGATTTATATTGAAGCATTAATATAATTAACGAAATTTTTATGCTATTTTCATGTATGTAAAACTATTTGGCTGTGTTTTAATTATTAAAACACACAAATCTTCCAATTCCTCAAACAGAAAGAAACCGAACGTATTTACATTCCAAAAGCACTCCCCATTTCCGAACGTCTCTTTATTAGTTTCTTTATCAGCTCCTCTCCCATACGAGCCACGCTAAACGATCCGCCACTTTGTCTGCAAAGTGAAAGGCTCAGAAATTTGCGAAATCTCGTTGAAGGCTTTTCTCAAATGGGCGGACCATCTTTTTTTTATATAAAAGTTCTGCCTTCCAACAATTTCAGAACTCAGAAAACTACATTATGAGGAAGACAAAAGGGCTTTAAAAGTGTTCTTTTATTTTTAGTTTTTCAGCCCATCCCTAATTCTAGCATCCGAAGGAGCCTATCAGTGCTGTAAAGAAGAAGTTCCCCCTAAAGTCTCTTCCTCTTTAATCACTTTCAATAAAAACCTGCTCCTTAAGTAGGACATGGATATTCTAAGAGGGCTTTAACGCGCTCTGATGAGTGTTTCCTTAAAATGAACACTTTAATTCTTCCTTGAAATAAGTGCTTTTATGCTAACTAAAATTTTTAGAAGAAAAAAAAATAGATGACTTGTTTTGTATCAGATATTTAGTGTAAGATTTATAAAGCGGAATGTTTTGAAATTAACCCGCTAACTTTGGATAAACGTTTTTACAGTAATGTATTTTTAATGTGTATTTGTATTATATTTAGTTAAATGTACTTAATCATTAATGTATTTTCATTCAATAATACATGGTATATAAATACATAATATAGTAAAACGTCCTTATAACGGATAAATATGAGCTAAATGTTGTCTGGTATAATGAAAGTCCGGCGTATAAAAGAAAATCGGAAACGTGTGTAATAAAACAAGGGATAGTACATCCTTGAAAGTACAGTAGCTATCTATAAAATATGTTATTATATATCTCAATAAAGTATTTAGCATAAGTTAAATTTGAAAAAGATGTGTACGTACACACTTTTTTTTTTTTTTTAAAGATGGACCTGGTCAATGTTAATTGTACTTTCAGTACTTTAAAAAAATACATTTCCTGCTGGGTTATATTTGAATTTTTTTTTCAGCAGAAAAACAGATTATCAATACTAAATCACGCTTCTCATTTTTAAGAAGGTACCATTACTTAAATTTGAGTAAGTTATCGCTCATTTACGATGCAATTGTATTCAAAGTAAAACTAGTATGTTCTGGTACTCACTTTTAAGTACCGTTTTTTACAGTGAGAAACCTACGTACAATGTAATAGTTCAAAGTTAGGTTATGATTTTATTTTTACTTTTTCTGTTTTGTTTTATATAAAATTGTGAAACATACAGTTTTCTTTAAAGATGTGAATTAAAAATATTTATAATGTGTATCTTGGTACTGCGTCCTATTCTCTAACGGGATTCCACCTTTTGTAGGGTAAGTCATACATGTAAGCAATTTTTTTAGGTTTGATAAACAAATATTTTTGAACAATTTACATAAATTTTACAGAGCTTTTCTCAGGAAGAGTTTACTTCCACTATGATTTGAACGGAATTCCATAACTGCAGAAAGTTGTACCATATAGATAAATATATTAAGTGATAAATATTTTTTGAAAACTATTATTTAAAAAAATATGTTACAATTATAAGGGCTCAATTTAATTAATGTGTAGAAATACGTTTTTAGCAAGTAAACTTTTTTTTAAACACATTGTTTTTAATTTCATTTGTACTTCTCTATTATTCAATTATTTTATTTTTCGAAATTAACTTGTTATATGTTATTAAAAGAAAATAGAAATCTATGCAAATGCATAAAAAGTATACATCTAAGTTTCGTTTTGAATATCAAAGGAAGTATTAGGCAAATATTGTTCAGTTCCATGGGTTTTAAGCATTATTTTCGAATATTTAAATATGTAAAATATTCTTTAAAATATTTTCTAAAACAACTTATATCTCTTATTACAAACCGACATTTCTTTAAAATCTTAATTAAAAAGGTTAAAATAACATTACATAAAAAAAACTAATTTTATCTAAAAACAATTGAAACAATCATATTTCGCATAAGAAAATCGTGAATTACAATTACCTTTCATGGAAAAAAAAAAAACATTTATAATACTCGAACCAGACTAATTATCAGTCATTTAATTTTTTCCCTTTCTATTTCTCATTCCAACTTCTTAAATAGTTATTTTTTTTTATTTAAAAATTATCGAGATCAGACGGTTACCTTAAACTAAGTGCAATTTTTTGGGCCTTTCTTTTCCAAGTGCCAAAGAAATTACGATTGCAGGGAGCGATTTGTAATGTTAATGACTGGCATGGCTACGTGTGTGTTAAAATTTTATTTTAACAGGGAAAGCTTTAAATGACAAAGGAGAAGTATTTGTCTTGCAAGTAATAAGGCAAAAAATGAATAACAGTGCGCCCGAGTTAATTGATTCTATTTTTGTTGTAATCTGGTAAACGTTTTATGTCATTAAATTGATTTGAATTTTTTCAATGGCTAATTTGACTTTTATTACTTAGGTCATTCTATCATAATGAAACTTGCTTTATTGTTTTTTAACTAATTATAACTAGAATGTTTGATGAATCAAAGCTGTGCTTTACATTTTTACAGCGACATAGTTTTTGCCGTGTTTATTGATGTAGCAATATTTATTCATGTTTGCGTGAACGCCTGATACAATAAAAATTATATATTTTACAGTTTTTAAAAATACATTGTATTGTACGTTGTAGAAAGCAAAGAACAAATAAAATTATGTGTTTGGGCATTTTTTAGACGTGAAACTTGTATTATAGCGCAGTAAATTAAGTACTGACTACACTCTTCGAATTTAAACGCCTTTTATGTATCAGTGGAATATAAATAATACTCAGTTGCTTGCATTTTACAGTTTTAAATAATGCATTCCTATTACAACTCATGGAAATCAAATGAACTCACTTGATGTTTTTTTTACCCATATTTCTAATGTGCGCTGTTAATTATATTTTTACGACAAAACACGTATATGTATATATATATATATATATATATATAAAATTAACATACCAAATAAATTTATTTTGATGATAAACCTTCATTTCGGTCAGTTGAGGGTCCCTTGTGGACCTTCCCTTGTGTTGAGGGTCTATTGTGGATACCACACTTTATTAAATAATGTAACACTAATATCGCTTCTATGCTTGAAACTCTATTACCCATATATTTTTAATAACGTTGAAAAAAAATTATTACTCGATCATGCCAGTGTCGTGTGCGCAGTTATCGTTGTTGCACAACTCACGACGCATTGGAGCCAAGTTTTGCTTTACGAGCGGCGTTCAAAAAAACATAACTCAGCGGTACGTTTGTTGATACGAGCGGGAGCGCTCGCATTTGATAGACTCCACTCTGTTATAGTCGATACAGTTATTTGAACTTAAACCGGTGTTTATCAGCTCAGGAATTATAATGATTATAAGTGTGTAATTTGCAATTCGACGGTTCCTTGGTTGTGGTACTTTTTCGTTCGATACATAAGACACATAAATGATATAAAGAGACTCGGATAGTAAGACAGAGGTATCTCAGTACTCGTAAACAGTCTTTGACTATGGATGTAAGCGTCAGTCTCTATAGGAAACCATCACTAGCTACAACACAAACATGAAACTTAGCAATGCGTGAATAAATATAATTAGTGTGTTTGGTTACGCCATTTCTATACCATAGTTCCCATATACCCTATACAGCACGCACAAGGTATTTCCCGTACAAACTGCGGCTGCGTCTTCGATACAGCCTGTGTAATTGATTTCAGATGTATATGGTTAATAAATATGGGACATTTCATAGATTGTCTAGATACATACTACATAATCAAAAGGTGTTATTTTTATATAAGCAATTTCTTTAAATACATTTATTAGGCGCTAAATATTAAAATATTAAGTTTTAAAAATATTATTTATTTAAGAAAATATTTCAACTTATAGCAAATTCAATTTAAAAATAAACTCTTATAATTAAAAATGTCAACTTCTTTTTTTTTACTTGCTGCAATTTTATATTTTATTTTTACGTTACAAATTTATGTTGGAAATTGATTTATAAAAAACATATATAACAATTAGTTATCTCCACTTTGATTAATTCTCTCAGATGTAATTAAAATTTTAATAATTTTTATAACACTATTTGGTATTCAAATCTGGAATTTTTACAAGCAAGAATAAAATTAGAATGAAAATGTTTTAAATTGGGATCTGAAGTTCCCTTAAAATTCTCTTATAAAGTGTATTAATTTATTTTATGGGTAGATAGTATAATATACTCAACCTTCAAATACTAATACTTATTCATGAGTCATATAAACTAAAAAATATTGAGTATTTGAAATAATCAGTTTAAATAAATATTTTTTGCACTTAATCTCGAAATATTGGAAATAATACACCGATAATTGATTTCAAGTGTTCTTCTATATTCAGTTGTTTACTTTAAACTCTAATTTAAAATATAAAAATTACGAAAAACTCATGATTTGAGTATCCACTCCAGTATAAAACTGTAGCATTATCCAACGAAGCTTTCCGTATAAGTTTTATTTGCGAAAACTATTTTAACCCGAAGGCAAAGAATGTATTTTAAGAAAAATTATCCGTTTCGAAACCATTCCGAAAAGGAATGCCTAGAAGATCAAAATAAATGAGCAAATATGTGGTGAGAATGATCGATTAAACAACAAAAAAGGCATAAAATGTGCCTGGAATTTCTAACATACTTCCCGAACATACGGTAAGTAAAATTAGCGATATAAACCCATTGAAAGTGAACAGAATAAAAAATATTTTTTTCTTTTGATTGGGTACGAATATCGTTCTAAGGGTAAACTTTTTCTCCTTTTTAGATAATTGCATTAGTTATTTCATTAATCTTACTTTAAGTGCACTTTTAGTTTAATGGTTGAATATAGCATAAATGCTTGGTTGAACTTTTATAATACATAACCTTTTTTCTCTATCCTTATCGGTATAAGACTGATGTATTATTGTTCTATAAAAATTAAGGTTCTCCTGATTTAATGCAAAGTAAACAAGGGTCTTTCTAAAACGTAATTTTAAACAAATACATTATATTTTGCAATTATCTTTCATCAGATTAGGGAAACTTGATTAAATTGTTTAACTGCGCAAATACATAAGAGTAGTTTTCATCGTCAAAATATTTTTGCTATCATGAACTAAATTAGATTTTCTGAAGAAATATATCGTAAATACAAAAGAACACTTTTAAATTGGTTTGAATAAAATATAAAAACTTTTCGTAAAAAAATACGAAGAAACAAGTCATGACATATTTATTCCACTTCATATAAAATTAAAAAAAAAACTGAACAAAAAAAGGAAAATTTCGATTTATGTGACTACGTAAATGCAAATTGTTTCTTAAAAACATATTTAAAAAGCGATATACATAAGACGGATTATGAGTATAAAATGTAATATATAATAAGGTATGTTTTAGAAATATATATCTAATTTGTATTTTAGAAGCTCAAGTGCAAATAACTCGTAATCAGTGAGTTACTGTTTCGTTTTTCTTTATCCGACAATAAACTACAAGTGTACAGGGAATTTATTTGAGCTACGTTTATTGTAATCCAAATATGCTCGTAATGTTCTGAGTGGCAGGTAATACGTGCGGTCCTCATTGGCTCAAAATTACAAGACAGTTTTTTTTTTTACTTTCCATTGGTATTCCAGTTAAACCAAATCGGTATATAACTTCATGAGATTTGTGAAATTGAAGATTTTATACAGGTAAATTGCTAGAAAATGCATTTTTGAATATTTTAAAGAAAAAATTCAAACGTTTAAAGTTTTATGCAAGCAAATTAAAAGTTTAAAAATATGCAGATTTTATGAAGGTTTTTAGAGTAACATTCTAACACGACGTTAACACAACCAGCCATAAAAAGGAAACGCATTTTTCGAAGTTATAAAATGCATAGAATCATGAATAAGAAAAGTTAGAATATCCATTCCTGGATATTCCGCCTTCGTTGTGTAAAGAAGCCCCTGTGTATAGATAAGGCGATTTATCTCCATCAAGTGCTGTGACTGTCAGGAGATTCTGTGTACTTTCCCTTTGTACGAAAATTATGGCGGGAAAGGTATTGAAGATGATAAAGTACACATCTTTATTTTCATCTTTGTTATCGAATATTGTTGTCGTTTGCTTGTTTTACCAAGTCTAGAATTGGTGATTTTTCAAATTTATTTCACGTTTTCTGAGAAACGAAACGATTGGATGACTGGTAAAATATTTGCTGAAGTACCTTATGAATCGTTATTGGTTCGGGGATAACTATACAATAGATCATGATTTCGTTTAATGACAGATAAATAAATATATATTTATATGACATAAACATACAAAAATATAAATTATTTCAAACATGAAACTCATAAAAGAATGTCAGATTATATTATTTTACGCAATAAAGTTAATTTTTATAATGCAAAGTGACACATATGTTTTTTTTAAATTAAAAATTATATAAACACTTTGTTCAATTTAACAATATTACAATTACGTATTTAAATGATTTTATGAATTATGATTAGACCATATGAAATATCTAATATAAAGTTTGTATAGAGTCCAATAATGTCTCGATATTTTAAATGCGCTTGTTTTACCGCGTTGATGGCCTGAGTACGCTGTATATTTTAAAATTGATATTAAAAAACTCAAATACTTGTACAACTACATATCACTGTAATTACTGTTAAATAGCTGAATTTTTTTAATAAGTTATTAAGTAATTAAATAAAATCATTAAAAGAAAATGCAAAATTAACAATTTG
Organism: Troglohyphantes excavatus; assembly: GCA_963932185.1. NCBI lineage: Eukaryota > Metazoa > Arthropoda > Arachnida > Araneae > Linyphiidae > Troglohyphantes > Troglohyphantes excavatus. The sequence goes on along the minus strand of OZ010668.1, from coordinate 63,213,297 downwards.
TTTAAAGTTTCAGCAAAATTAATTTAATTATTCCAATTTTATTTGTATTTTATTACGTTTTAAAGTATAAACAATCATGTTTAAGATTACTTATTAGAAGATCACAAAATATACGATATATCTATTGAACAATGTATTCTTAATACAATATTTTAATATTTATTGATGAATATAGGATTGATTTACAAAAATATAAGAATATGTTTTAAACCCGTATTTTTTATCAACAAATTCGTTACCTACAACGTCTACTTTGTTGAAAACTTGTTATCAAAATTTCACGCTGGGGACTAATAATTTCACTGTTCATTAACTACTGACACTAATTACATGGGGTAAAAAGTGTGTGTTATCCACCGTAATAATTATGGAGTGTTTTCCTGCTTTTTATCTTTGTCAACGGAAAATCCCTCGACTCTCCTATTACACACGCATGCTAAATTTGAGCGTTTATGTTGCTGAGCGAAACAATAATTATATTATACATAATATATATGGGAAATTGTATAACTTGTATTTTGTCTATGGTCATATAAGTGTTTATATTTTTATTAAAATAACACTACTCATTGTTTACTCGTCGTAAATGTTGAAAAATACATACAGAAAACAAGCCAGGGTTATTTAAAATATTTTTGATTTTTATTAGAAGCGATTTATTATTATTTATTAGTTTCAAAGTACTATATCCGATATCCAATTAAATATTATATATTCAGCAAAGTCAATCGCTTTTATTAATTTTATTCAAATATTCGGATTTATAAACAAATAATTTTTATACATAATACATCTACATAATAACATATAATTTCATTTCGTTAGTATTTTTATATCTTTCAGAAATTGTTTTTATTACATTTTCCTAAGATTCAATTTTATTTCTAAAAAATTAGTTTCCATAAGCGAACTAATAGAAACGTATTTTATTTATAATTATTCGTTCGTAATATCTGTATGTATAATGAAATTTTTATTGTGAAAGAAAACTTTTATAATATAACCCGAACACTTTTGAAATTTGAAGACGTTTCATTCAGAATTCTTTAATCAAAAATTCTAAACTTCAAAACAAAATTGCGTTATTAAAAGCTCAGTAACTATTGGACATATATTTACAAAAAATTGTTTTTAAAAATATTTGTATGTTTTATTTGTATTTGTTAAAATATTATTTACTGGAAATATGGAAATCAAAATTAACTTTGAACAAATTACAAAATTATTTATATTCCTGATTTTTAAAAAGTATTATAAGAAATATACCTTTCTAATTTATTAAAATTATTACAAGAAATACCTTTTTAATTTATTAAAGTAATTGCTATACAATTAGTTATCTTCCTGTGAAAAGTGTTTTATCCTTGTTTTACGGCACTAACCCAACCAACTATGGTCCTTGAAAAATGTTTTCCCAGCAATGAATGCATATCATAAGGAAAATTCTGTTTTACAGATAATATGATTCATTACATTACATTTTAAGCCAATCCATGTTTGAAAATAGCAACTTTTTATTTAAATAGTAGATAATAACGTTTATAACATATGGAAATAATAATTTATTTTAATTCATGATAATTAACCAGGTATAAATTGGTTACTATCTTATTATATAGGAATATCTGAATTCCAATTTAAATAAGGCAATACCTTAATTTTATAAATTAAACAAAATAAACAAACTGTTTTTTTTAGTACTATTTTTGTTAAAGGTGCGTCTCATAAACATGAACTAAAATATACAAAATGTAAAATAACTCTAATATTAAAAAAAAAAAAAAACGTTAAACCTAAAATTACAAAAGAGTAGGAAATAAATTAACGAATGTGTGTCAGTCATATAAGTTGTATATTATAGTTATGCAATAACACAATCAAATCAACGTGTTTAAAAAAAAGTTAAATAATTTTTAGGGGACGATTGTAATCATAAATACTGAAAACAAATGCATATTATTTGTATAATATTTTATTATTTTTAAAAAGATAATTTACCTATCTATTAAATACATTTTAATAAAATTTTATATTAAATTGTCCGCAAATAAATGCTAGTAGTTATATATTTTAATGACTACGAAACTTACTAATTTAAGAGGTACCACTTAAATTATATTTATATAACAATCTTATTCATAACCAATTATATTATTTTACATTTACTATTTGCCTGTAGATTATAATTTTATAATATTTCAATATAACTTTTTATTTGGCAGCTTACTCAATCCCATTTTTGAAAACAAAAGAAAATGGGAAAAATACAAACATAGAAATAAAAAAAAGGGTTTTTTTTTCCTGTCAAAGTTGACAATCCCATTAAACGTTGTCAGCCTCTAAACGAACATATTCTTATTTTTTTGATGCGACTATCAACAACAAAAGGCAGTAACATGCAAAATTACTTTACTCCTTTAACTTTGTTTCAAACGGAAAACATCACTTTATCCAGACTGCGGAAACAAATTCTCGAATCTACTCACGGGAAACGCTGGAATTTCGCATTTCGCCCTCGTTTATGAAAGAAGAAGTGCATTTCGACGAAGAATCAAATATTTTTCTTCAGTCGTATTCAAACGTAATCATTTCGAAAGCATTTTCCTTCTTTTCAAACTATTTGTTCGCTATCTGGGAGAGGGCAGCTCTATCATAAATAAAGTTTATGTATCTCAAAGACTCTGTTCAGCGAGAATTCGCATTCCGGAACGCTTCAGGGTTCGAGCTATAGCAGTGTGTGTGTAAATATCATTCATTGGTCGATATTTAACTCTACTAAACTGTCTTCAAATAGCAGCAGGTAAAAAGCGTTTTATATATCAGTCAATTCAGAATGGTCTTTTAAAATTTCTTGTTTAAATGCTTGTTTATTTTTGTTATGGATTTCATCTAACGGATCAAATAAGCATACATATTTTGTTGTTGAGCAATACAACGTTCTCATTGACAAAAATGTATATATTTTCAAGAAGAAATTATGCAAGGGATATTTTTTTTTCGATGTCAGTTTTAACTTGTAACATAAATTCCGAATTATACTTTATAACAAGACCATTGATATATATTATTATGCTTTTATTGAAATTGCGTTTATTGCTCGCCTGTAAACTCTGATGACTTATACAGTCGTCTAGATATTATTTTTATAATTGGGTATTTTTGTAATTGGAACTTACTTATCCAACAAAGAACATATTTTGAAATCGGAAATTTTTTTTAAAAAAAAAATTGGTTAATTAACCGTTCTGGATATATAAAAGCCCAATGAATATTTTTTTCTTCATTATTTGTCAAATGGAACCTTTTGATATTCTATAAACAAATAATTTATGAAATCGGACAATATTTTAGTTTAAACAGTCCGATTACTTGATAATTTCGCATAGTTAAATGCCGGATGACCGAATATTTTTTTTCCAAATAGGTTCCCAAGTAAAACATTTCCTATCTAGTACACAATTGTGTCCGAATACCTGAATTAGAACAGAAAAATGCAAAAAATGCATGTGGCATTAATAAACGGTCATTTGGAGGTATTGGATAGCGCTAAAGTAGGTTAAAGAAACGCATACTTTGATTTTAATGTCTTAGAAAATATTCTTGCCAAATTTGAACAAAATAGAACAACGCGTTTGGTCGAGCTGGCGCAGCACACAGGCGGAAAACACGCGGTCAAACCTGTTTTTATTTTAAGCATTTTTTTTATAAAGTTGGATGCGTTTAATATTTTTAGCAATATTGACTCGATTGTCAATGAAACGTTTGCGGTCCCAGTATTTCCCGCTTGTTGGCACACAATAGTTAACTCCAACCGATTGAAATAGTTTTTTAGTTTTGTATTATTTTGCAACACTTTAAATTTCTGGGTTTATTTATATTTTATTATACATATACTTGACATTTTCCGCAAATGAAGGGTGATGTATCTCCCGAAACATGTACGGATTATACGGATTTTTATTGCTTATTTTAACGTTGTATTTGTATTTTAATAAAAAGATGAAATGCCGAAAGGACGGATTAAAACAGAACCTCACAAACGCTCGATCAATAATATTTTTCAATGAAACCCCTTCACAATTAATTTAAATTATTTCCTATTAGCTAGAAACGTGGTAACCTTATTTTACTGTTACATTAATAGATTGGATTAATAACAATAGTACTAAATTTTTTTACTCACATTTTCCTACATACTTGTACATCGATTAATTGAATAGTTAATGATCTTATATAGTTGCAATTATATATCTAATTATCAATAATACTACATTTACCTCCATTTAGCTTCAGTATTTGTATTATTATTCCATTATTGTATTATTGTTCCCATTAATTACATTATAAATAATTTAATTAGAAAAACTACTGATTTTTCTCATTTCGCAATTAACCATTAAATATATAGTTTGAGTTATATACTAAATAAATTATGATGTCTCTCATTATAAGTTAGGATTAACATTTTCTTAAATAACTATGTTTTTAAAAAAATGTAGTACTAACATAACCTATATAACATATTATACATTTCTATTAAAATACAAATAATCTTGTATATATTGTTAGGTCTTGGTACATGTGATAAAATATATTATTAGAAAACTTTATTTTAGAAAATAATAGAGTAATTACATGGTCAAATACAATTAAATGTCGGAAATAAAATTTAAAATGAAAATATATATAATTATATGCCAAAACCAGTAAAAATAATATGCTTTCAAAACAGGAATATGTACACACACATTTTAATTTTAAACTACTTTTTTTTGATTAAAGAGTGCGGTAAATACTAAAATGTCAAACTATAATTTTTACAAGCAATACACATGTTTTCTGTAAATTCTACGCATAATTAACAATTTAATATGTACAATCATAATTGGTTTACAGATGTAAAATGTTCGCTTAAGCTTCTTATTTAATTACTGTATGAGAGAAGTAAAAAATACGTTACCTACTAAGTGATAATATTTACTTTTGTAACTACCCAAAACAAATAAATGGTAATTGTGTAAATGCAGGCTTGGTCTTATCAAATAACGAACTAACGCAACTAAATTCGTTGGTTATTATATTTTCCTTAAAAACAATCTTAAAACATTAAAATGAGAGGAACTAATTTTATAAAAAATATGTTTAACCAGAGTGTTAGCTCTAGTTTACAAACATTCAATTTAAAAACAAATATTACTAGTTTATCTTAGAATATGGAATGACATACATAGAGTGTTCTTTCAAAATTAAATGCTAGAAGTACTTCAAACTTGGCATCAGTTATTCATGTACGAAAATAAAATAATATCCACTAGGAATAAATATTAAATAGAAGAAAAGGAAAAACGCAATGAATATTCAAAGAATATTTTTTTATGAATAATACAAAATAAAACATTCCCCATACATACTTTATGAAATTCTTTAAAAATACTAAAACGCATACAACTATCGTGGATGCTCGGCAGGATAAAATGGCTACACTGCAATTCATTTTATTCAAATAGAATAGCTTGAAATTCACATCACATATATCTTATAAGAATACCCACATCGTCTAAGAAAGTCGTATAATATGAAGAATAGCCCATTACAGTGTAAACTCACCCAAATGAAGACTATGCCGCTATTCTCTTACATAAAGTGTCCTTGCTCTTCGTCTTTTGAAATCTACACCTATCACCGAAATGGGGAGAAAATAGGATCAGATTTCAGAGAACCCTTACAGTCCATTTTTCGGTAAGGATTCGATAGATCTATTCCCTGTCCATGAAAGCCCAAGGAAAGAAAGGCAGAAAAAAAATAATCTGACATCCTAGACCCTTTCTTTTTACGTCGCCCGAATTCGATTACATGAGGGGGGGAAAAAGGGGGATATTTCAAAGGTCCCCGAACTCAAACATGCTATTCAATGGAATATCTCCTACTGAAATATTTGCAATGGGACACATGAAAAATGATCCGAGATTCGCATCGTAATATATAATGGAATATGGATACAGATTCGGATTATGTTTGAATACGGGAGGCAAATATTTGAAGTAAAATTGAGCATGTAAGCTGGAAAAAGGTTGTGACATGATATGTGACCCTTATGGATGCATGACTGGGTGGCTTTTCGTTTCATGTACTCATCGGTTTCGGTGAAAAATGTATATTTCCTAAGCACACTATTGTTGTTTTTCGGCATGATACTGAATGAATTTTGTGGTGTGCGTGCTACAATAAACACATATTTGTTCATAAAATAACGTATTAAGTTTTAAGAAAAATAGCATAAAAAATGAAATTTAAGGCTTGCATTATTGTTTTAACGATTGATGTATAAGAAATACGTGGCTTATCCTGTAGAAATGGATGCAGTAGCTCAGTTCTGTTTATATTCATATAAAAAAATAGGGTTGTGAAGCCTAGTAAATTAAGTAGGCTTTTTGTAAAAGTAAAGTTTGGTATTTTCATAATATAAAACATTATTGTTTCCTTTTAAATCTATATTTGCACTTTTAAGTTTGATTATTTTAATAAATCCATATTTCAATACTGGCCTTAGATCTTATAATAATATTTAAAAAAATCACAAAACATAAAATATACACATTTAAAATTTATAAGTTATACACGATAAAGGTAAAGGAAATAGCCCACAAATTATTGTATTATTATAATCAACATTCCGGTTTACAATATTTTTAGAACATATTAAAAAAAAATAACTTTAAAATTCCACTCAAAGTAATTTTAAAATTAAAAAGCTTTTCTTTTATTTCTGTTTATTGAAATAATAAAAAAAATGCAAAATATTTTTAATAGCATTGTAAAATGATGTGTTTTATGATGCATGCTAAAAATGGGGTGCATTTTTTTTAAAAAAGTAGAGAATTTTGGATATTAAATTTTTGAGCGTTAGTGGTATTATAAAGAAGGTGATGAAACTTATTGTTATTTTTTTAAATCTTAGTGTGGTAACTATTTGGACTAAATGTTTTTAATAAAATCCGTTCTTAGAGTTAATATTGAAGATAAGACATTTAAAATACATTTACTATTATTCAAAATCATTATTAAATGTAATATATACATCACTATAATACTTTGAACGCTCCATTATATTTCAAAACATAGCTTACTTTATAAAATAGCTTAGCGATATTTATTTCATGATAAAATGTTTTAATTTTACGAATCATTAATAAAAAATTACCTTCCATCCTATCTACCATAGAAAAGCGGATTTTTTTTTAAAAAAAACTTTACTTCGGAGCAAAGAAAAGAAGACTGTCAAAAGAAACAATCCAGGTTTTCGATAGTTGTCAAACTTCCAAGAAATTACTGAAGGATGAAACATCCGTTCTATCAGCGGGAAAACCTCTTCCAATAAAATTCTTTTGTTACCCTGTGTCATTCCTTCCTGCGTCCGTCCACATTGTCCGAAAATAATGGGATGTTAGAAAAATGTATTTTCCAGTTGAGTATGTGGACTGGTGTTTTGTCAGTTGTCGCCATTTTGGTTTGAGGAACGACTCTTGTGACACATCCTTTTCGTGTGCGCACATAAGTGGAAGATTATTTTTGTATCTTTATGATAGAAATGAGTTAAAAACTCAGATGAATGAAAAAGCAATATATATTTTGGGTCTAATATTCGGGATACAATATTTAGGATTTTTTGTTTATTTTTTCATTTGTTAGTATAAATATAACTGCATATAATGCTTTATGTTTTTATGCTATCAAATTTCGTCTGAGTTATTTTAGTATTTTTATAAATTACAAATATGTTGTATGATATGATTTAAAATTAGTAAATTTTAACGAAAGCTAAATATTTATAGATAAATTAAGATAACCTTGCATATGTCCTTATTTTGTTTAAAGCAAATTAAACCATCAAATTCATTTATAAAAAATTTAATAATCATATTCTATTCTATTTATTGGTACGTAATATAAACACTCTATTTAAATTACATCAAATATGAATATTACATCTAACAAAATAAAACAGTATACATCTAAGTCAAAATGTTTAACCTAATTTATGATTTATAAATATATATTTGAATAATAAAAGTACTAAATTGAGCTTAGTGTAGCTGTAGGCATAATAATAATAATATATAAACTAAATTTAGTATATTCTTATTATATGGCCAAATGTAATACATTTCTGTGAATTAATTTAGTTTATTTTTCAAAAGTAATCAAGAATAAACTATATTTAATAATGGCTTGGTATAAGATGCTTTTTTCTAAGAATTAAAATTATTTCAATTATCATCCAAATAATCTTACAGAAATGAAGTTGTTCATGAACTATCCAAGAAATAACGTTTAGTACATATATAAGTGTAAACATTAATCTTTTAGCAATTACATGATTATAATAAAACATACAAAACTGTGTGATTATTTTGTTTTCACTTGTTTTAGAGTCTTATAAAATAAATTAAAAAAGTATTTCGATATCTCATTGCTGAATTGAATATAGCTGTTTGAAAAAAAAGTATTTAAAACAACACAATTCGAAAGAAAAACTAAATATTTTGCATTGGTGGAAAAACATTTCTTATTCGTTTTATTTATATATAGTTTGATCTTTTAGGAATAAAATCATTATAATTAGAAATGACGATTAAACTCCATCAGTGTTAAAATGTTGCTAATATGTTCAACACATAATTTAATATAAGTATTTTTTTTAAATTGGATTATCATAATATATTATTAAATATTTTTTTATGTTACGAACCAGGTATTATGCAATTTAGGCACATATTTCGACAAAGAGCTAAAGTAGAGAACATTTCTGTCGATTGTATTTTTTTATAAAAATGGAATTCTCATATATTAAAATAACTTTTGAAGTAAAAAAATTTAACTCGTATGCATATGTTATGACTGTAAACATAAATCAATTGTTTTTTAAACAATCTATATATATTTACAGTCATAGAATATATATACGAGAAACATGACAAAACGAGATACATGAAAAAAATGAAGGATTGTTTTTTAAACAATCCTACATTTTTTTAAAAATGTTGTTATATAAAGAATTATTTAATTTGAAATACTGCTACTATATTTTCTATATTTCTATATATTAACTAACTAAGTTCTATATTTTAACTAACTTAGAAATTTTATCTAATCACTCCGTTACTGAACATTTATTTTACGGGAATATCATACGTAGTTTATTTTTAATCGATTCTATAATAATCCAGGATGATGTAAAAGTATAACCAGTTTAAAAAATCATACTATTTTACATTTCGTAAACTTAAAGTTCAGCCATTTTTTACAAATAACTTATATTTCTCTTTCGAATTGATATCAATACGTTGTACTAAAGCACCAATCTACTGCTCATTCTTATTCCGAAAATGCAACACTTCAAATCCAACCAACCGGAATAAAGACTCCCGCCAAACAGACCTCCAAGTCGGAGTAATCAAAACCTCCAACCCCCTACTAAAAAAAAAGAACGCGACGAAAAAGAAAACCTTGACACACCGTTTCTTCCGCGAAGTTCCATTCATCGGAATCTTTTCACTCTGTTCACATGCGGGCGGCATGTTGCGAGTGTGTACATATTCAAGTATTCATGAGCGTAAAAGTTAAAACCCCCGCGAGAAGCTATCGGAGCAAAACACATGTTTACTGAAATGGCAACTGTGACCAAAGTTGAATCTATGAATTATTCATATAATGAGAAAGCTGCGGGCCTGTCACGAAATATCGCGCATGAATTATTCGGCTATAATGGGAGATTCTGTAAATGCTTAGCCCTCCTCCTTGGTGAGGATATCATGCGAGAGGTAGCGGAGTGACAACTTGTAACCCGCTGAAGATGGGTTTACTCTTTTCACGGAGAAAATACGCTTTTTGTATTGTTGTGTGACAAGGATTGGGAATATTAGGATTGGTAACAAGATATGACATGGGAGGTTATTGAATAAGAATTTCTTATCTTCATTGGGTAATTTATTATCATGTACATAAAAACAAGCAACATTTTGTTTGTTCTTTTTATTTATCTTATTGTTTAATTTTCTCGTTTATCTAATAACTATTTTCGTAAACATTTTAAAGAATTACTTTTTTTTGTTTTTCATACAAAATGCCAGTGATTGAAAATCCATATTAAACATTCGGGCAGCAACAACAGGCAGCATTGTGTATGTTAGTTTGTTTTGTTTATATTATTATTTAATTTTCTCTTTCATCTAATAACTATTTTCATAAACAATTTATAGAATTACTTTTTTGTGTTGCGTAAAAAATGCTAGTGATCGAAAATAAATATTAAATATTTATTAAATTTGAGTACTAGTATTTTTTAATATAAAATATATCGGTACTTTATTACAAATAAATAATTATATTTAAAATGCAACGTTTAATTTAATTTACATATAAATTTATGTGCATACTGGTTTGAATTAATTTTAAAGCAAAACAAAATATGTTAATAAAATATGTTATTTTTTGTTATTTAGTAACGTTTATAAAAAATAGCTAAAAAAGTCAATCTAGCTAACTTTTTATGTTAATATATATGCAACTAAATGTAAGTATTACTACATTATATGTATAAATGAACAGTCAAATATAAAAACTGTATAAAAATAATAAAACTCCATATTATCCATAATTAACTCATATAACTAGAAGTATTAGCACTATAAATAAAAACGTTTAATTTAAAAAGGCAGATTAATAAAGTCCCCTCGAAGAAAAAAATACAAAAAAAAAAATATTTGAACAAAAACGGTCTTATGCTTATTAAGTTCATTTTTATGGCAAATATAATACGCGTAATCAATAAATCCATATTTATGAGTTAAATTACTGGAATTAGCCCCATGAGAGCAATAAATATATAGCTGTAAATAAGCATGCTGTAGCCGTAGGGGTTGTTAGAGAAAGAATACATTATCTAGTTAAATTGTTCTTTGTTTTACACATAGTATATTTTATAGCTTCATTTTATCGATATTTCTGAAACATATATATTACGAATATAAATTAACGTCCAAAGAAAACGGTAAAACGTCTCGAGTTCTTGCTAATAATATACTATATATATATATATATATATATATATATATATATATATATATATATATATATATATATATATATATATATATATATATATATATATATATATATATATATATATATATATATATATATATATATATATATATATATATATATATATATATATATATATATATATATATATATATATATATATATATATATATATATATATATATATATATATATATATATATATATATATATATATATATATATATATATGTGTGTGTGTGTGTGTGTAGTGATTATTATTTAGATTGCAGTCGTTAGTTATTAGATGATAAGTTCCATGATGCTGGTATAAAATAAAGGCCGAAAGGTCAATTTCACAACATTTGTTTCTCCGGACTTCACAGAGCAAGACCTCCAAGCTTCGAGGTTACATCAGGAATCCGTATATAATACGGAATACTTTTACAAGGAGAATGCACCGTGGACGCCTCTGATTGGTTCATCTCGGTTTTAGTTCGCATTTTTGGGTTTGGGTTCGGTATTTTGAAGTGGCGTGGGAGGGAAAGTAGTCACATGAGGTTTGTTTTTGTACTGGGAAAAGGGGATTATATACAAAATTAAAGAAAGTTAATTAAAGTACATTTTAAAGGGAGGAAGAGTTATAATATATATATATATTTATATATATATATATATATATATATATATATATATATATATATATATATATATATATATATATATATATATATATATATATATATATATATATATATATATATATATATATATATATATATATATATATATATATATATATATATATATATATATATATATATATATGTATACGTGTGTGTGTGTGCACTTGTGTACTTTGGAACGTAAATCACACACATACACACATAAAAATATTAACTATGATGTATGATCGTAAAATTTCGTGAAATATTCATATTTATGCAAATACACTAAATTAAATAAATGGGAATAAATGTATGTTGTTTTTGCTACAAAACTCCACATAGTTTGATTTTATATTCATAAAATAACCTTAATGTAAAAATGTTTGAGTACCCAGGACAAATGATTGAGAAAATATTTGTAATACAAATTTTTATTGGGTACTACCATAAATCTTGAATATTGCAGTTATAATGTGATTTAATTTATACATTGACAAATTCTAAGATTACTTATCTATAAACAATACACAAATACAAGAATGCATGTATAACGCATTTGGTGATGAAGATGTTAACCATATTTTATAACTTTGATAATATTTCAGAAAACTATTTATACCTCTGATCGGTCATTCAAGCACTATTTCGAGCATAGAGATTTTTTACTATTTTTAATTTTTTTTGATTCACTACTAAATTATATTTCATGAAACACACATTTTAAACAATATATTAAAAAATCTAATGATATTAAAACATCCTAACTTCACTGCCTTCCTTCATGAAATAAATTTTAAAATACTTTCGAAAGTCGCATTAGGCAGAATGCAAATAAAGCAAATTAAGAGACGTTTCTAATTCACAATAAATCCATATTATTTTCCCGTGTATCTGTAAACTGTAAAGTTCCCAAACAACATGCATTAGAACATAATTATGTAAAACTGACTTCCTCCCTTAAATTGCATGTTTGAAAATTGATGGCTCACTTATTGTTATCCAGCCTTTTAAAGTGAATCCTGCTCTTAGTTTTAATGAGATAACATTTTATCCACGTAGCTGCTCTTTCAGAATTACTCCTATTGCTCAACGGTTACTCTTAGCGTAAATAGCAACTAAGGGACTAATTTCGAAGTCTGCATTTTCTTCTTACTGAGACTTTCGACGGCTTATTAGAGGCTATTGCAGATTTTCATGGATATTTTATAAATACTTCAGGGAATACTTAAATGCGCCTCCGGTCACTATAAAGGCGCCATTAGTGATATCTTTAAAATAGATTAATTATTTTTATTTTCTACACGAGAGTATATATTGAGATATTGACAGTGAATAGATACACTCAAGTTAAGAAAAATATTTTTTTACAAAAAAAAAATCTTTTATAACTTATTTTGGAGAGTCTGAAATACTTCCACATGATCTTTGAAATATTCAGCGTGTTAAATAACGTTCACAAAAGTATATATATATATATATATATATATATATATATATATATATATATATATATATATATATATATATATATATATATATATATATATATATATATATATATATATATATATATATATATATATATATATATATATATATATATATATATATATATATATGTACTTGTAAAGTTTATTTTAAATTGAACCATGCCATCAAATTTCACTCAAAAATTGTTTTAAGCCTTTAAAGTGAGTTATAAAAGCCCATATCCAATTCTTTAGTTAAGAATGAGATTCAGTTTTTTTTTCAATTTCTTTTAACGTTACCCAAACACGACTTAGGCTTGTATGGCTCTGATGTGCAGATATAAGCCTTATATTTTCAATAACCAGACGCATTTTCATACATTTTGCAGGAGACGCCGAAAACGATTGATATTACTTTCGGATCTAAAAATATGACTTTGATTGCATTTTGCGACTATATTCAAATACTTTTGTCAATACCACTTTGCGAGTGGATTTAGTGCATTGAGTACTTCTAAAAACTTTTTAAAAAAACGGTTTGGTGAAAAACATGGGTCTGTATGGTTTTGAAACTGGACGGATCATAGTGTGCACAATTCATTCTGTTTTGTATTTTATATCTAATAAAACTATATGACTGTGTGGGGATTTACATTAAATAATTAAACATATATGTGTATAAAATATTAGTAACATTAATTATAACTATTTAAAAAATAAGGTTAAAAAAATTACGTTTAGATTTTAAATACTTAGTTGAAATATATATTAACTAGCATAATTATCGCAGTAACATACCCCCCCCCCCCTAAAACACCTATCCTTTGTAAAGGGGAAATATATTATCAAACTTTTTATTACCAAAAAATCATAATAGTTTAACGCTTCTGTGCATTCATACATAACATAAAGATAAACGATTTATTGAAATAAACAGGTTCAAATCAAATATTTTAAACACATTAAAAACCTTTGATTTTAGGGGATGAACGTACAATTCGTCAATGAAAATTATCTTTCTTTTGATACCTCGTCTGTTAGTATTCATTGAGTACAATGGCCGTAAAAGGGACCTATAATACAGAAATAATAAATATGACGATTGCTCAAATTGTTTCAATTTACATCGCGCACATGGTTAAATGTGTTAATTCCAATAGGATAATTGTATTTTTAACACAATAGTTAGATGAACTTTAAACACGATAAAAGGCTATTAACACCTCACTATCATAATATATATATATATATATATATATACATGCATGTAAATAATTAAAAATAAAAAGTAGATTCATTTACAAGTCAAAAATAAGCATTTAGAATTGCATTTGTTCAAAAATTGTTATATATCAACATTTAATTTTTAAATCATTAAAAATATTATTCTAAAACTAGGAGCTCCACCCCCTGCACCGCTGATGCTCCGCCAATTCACAATTTATAATTTTCCACAATTGCATGCCTTTCCTGCGTTTTAACTCAAATTCTAACATTAATGATACTTTTTGATTTTGAATATAATTGTTATCAACCAATTCTATTGCATTCTTTTTTGTTTAAAAGTAATATGTTTTATGTTAACATATTCTTGTCTACCGATATTGATAAATTTACTGAGTAGTGATGTCATGCAGGTTTAATTTATGGAAATGTAGTTTGCAAAACTACCAACAGATGGCACCACCCCAATTTTTCGTTCGTTTGCTGTTACAATATGTTTTACAAAACTTATTTTAAAAAAAAAGCTTATATTCTTCCTAATTTTAGCTGACATCAACAAAAAAATTATTCTCCAATTAATTAAAGAGGTTATTTGTCAAAATGTCTTATATAGTGATAAAATATTAATGCAGACTCAAATGATTTTTGTAAACAAAATTTGATGTTGCCATTCCAAAGAGAGAAAAACGGTGGTTTTCGATCACCACGTAAGATAATTATAAATATAGATGTATAAAATTATGCATTTAATTTTCAACTCTCAACTAAATGAGCATACATTTCCCATAATCATCCAATTACATGTAAAATGCATCCACAATCCAATTAAAATTTAGAATCTCAGATCTCCCATCCTATCATCAGCATCAAAACCCTTTACACTTTCACTCGTTTCCCCTTCACTCCTACAAATTCGTCATTTATTACCCTAATCCGTATTCGTCCGACTACAAGATTGCCCCGGATTTCAATATTAATAGATGCCAGTCGAAATAAATCCCCCTATCTAGCACATACAAAGCGGTTCCATGACGAATGGCCGAAAGATGGGATTTAGGCCGGCTTTAAGACAGGGGTCGCACCGGGAACGCACGGTATGAAGATGGAGCGTGGTGCCGTATTTAATAACTTAAATTTGTGATTTTGTGAGCCTTGTTGGCAAATTAAATCTTGATAAATAAGCGGTTTGTTTGAACATGATAAGTTATTTATGAAAGTGGAAAGTTTATAAAGGATCTGTTTTCAGTTTTAGTCAGGCACGTGAACTTTTATTTTGAAATGAAGGAGTTGTTAAGCAACCAAGTGGATTGCATACCTTTTGGTTTAAAAGTAATATATTTTATGTGAATATAAAACCTAATTCTTATTATTTTTATTTGTTTCTTATTGTGATATAATTTTCCTTTTTTTATCGTATATTTCCATCCGTCTGCTTAAATATGTTTCAGCATTGCCAATATTGTTATGTTCATTGGTACTTTTTCCAATAATTTATGTTTGAAGAAACACTTTTTGTAGAAATTGCTACAACCTTTAAACTATTTACAAAACCATGCGTCAAAAGTTAACAAGATATATTTAGACTGCTTATTTATAAAAGAAACCATGACTAACAAAATGTAAAATAATGTAAATCAACAAATTTGCTATAAGATATGTCTCTAAGTTATAGCAGATACAACTCTAATAAAACTATTATAATGGAAGAGTCATAGGCGGATGGATTGCCTATATATATATATATATATATATATATATATATATATATATATATATATATATATATATATAGAGGGACTGGCTGAGTTACAGAAATCTGAAAATAAATTAACGTCATATTTTATTGATAGACAAATCTATCGTTTGACTTAGTGGTGCGGTTCCAAATCCAATATGTTGCCCTAAGTTGAATATAATTTCACATAATAATAGAGGAAATGCGAGCTACAAACATTAATCGTTTTCATCTGGAACGATGCTTTTGGACTTATAACACTTAGCAGACAACCCGTCTATACTAACAGTACATGTTTCAGTTACAAATAAATAATTATTTACTTTGTAAAATATTAACTCATATTTTGATATAGAAAAATACAAACAACCTGAGCAATGAAACCCCAATACATTCGAATATATCTCAAGAAATCCCCAATCTGATACCCTTACTCAAATATCTCCCTCACAGTTTCTCCGTTTCATTAAAAGCAATTAATCCTCGAGCTTGTTAAGAATCACTTCCAACACCTCTCAAGAAAGAAGAGAAATGAGACAGTTGTCCGAACCAATCCCCACCCAAATTGTTTCGCCCAAAACGTCCCCCGATATTAATAGTCACGTCTTAAGGCGGCCGCCTTGATTCGCAGCTGCAGCCAGCCCCTTGATGACATATCTCGGGGGCAGCCCTTGATCTAGGGGGCTCAACCCCCTCAAGTGACGCTGAAAGATGACCCGGAATAGGGCCTGACGTTCACTTTAATTATTCACACTGCCTGCGAGTGAAGGTAGCGGGGTGGCCGTAATTGCCCGGAGATACTACAGGTCTGTGTGTGTGCACGCGCTCGTGTAAACCTTCGGATCAGGGGGGGGGGCTGCCCAGGGCCACGGTTTTCTAAACATGCATTAATCATCCGTGAAAGCAGCGTCGCGAATTATAACTGTGTGGGAGTGAAATGATGATTGTAATGATCGTGTTCGCCGTGTGTTCGGGGGTGGAGTGACTGTGCGCTTCACGCGTGTGTTTCTTGACAGCGGATCACGCGAGGGGATTGTGGGAAGGAAATGGAATATGAAAACGTTATTAAGATGTGTTGACATGATTTATAAAGGTGCAGTTAAATAAGATGAATTGCATTACAAAAAAAAAAGTTGATGCCTTATATTGCGTATTAGTGTTAAGTGTATTTTGGGGTACCGAGCTTTTATTGTTTCCTATTCTGATTAAGATAATACGATTTTGTCAGGGGAAAAGAAAACCCGATAAAAGATCGTAAAAGTTAGTCTTCCCTGCTGTAGATAAAGTCCTTCCGGAAGGGAATTGTATGTTATTCGGTTAAAATTTCATTTTATGCATGAATTATAATATTTATAGAATCTAATTGTTGTAGGTGAAAAAAAAATAAACTACCAGAAGCTCCTGGCGTTGTAACATTGACAAGTAACAATGTTCCAAAATTTAATTATCTTTTCTGAAAAACTAGTGACTTGTCACTTACTACATTTGCACACTAATGCATATATGCTGTCATTTCTATACAGGAGTTCCTAAAGTAATAATCTGTAAACAAGTATCCTAAAATTTTTTATTCAAAATTAGTATTTGCATTTTGATGAACCAATTATTTTTACTTCAGTTTTTAATTGTATTGTATCCCATTGTAATAAATTGCATGCTTCAAATATAACTAATGATATTTTATAACATTTTTTAGAAATTTTGACATTGGTAGAATTTACTTATAAATCGATGTTGCACACTGTTATGTATCGAGACATTAGTTATTGTCGACTCACCAGCATACTATATACTGGAGCTTTTTCTATAATACATGTATTTTAATTTCCTAATTTCACGATCATTATTTCTAGCTGACGCAGCCTAGCAAAATTGTCCTATTGTTAAATTATATTGGAATTAAATGGTTTATTAAAAAAAAATTACCAAACGGTATATCTTATTTTGTAAAAAGTTAGCAACATTAATTTGTAATAATAATATTTTTATTTAAACTTTAAACAGTTAAAGGGTTGCTTTCTGAATGGCATGCAATGTTTACACTTACTCTGAAGCTTAAATTCCATGTTGTTTCTTTCGGAAATTTTCCAGATTTCTAGAGCGAAACACTTAGGTACTGATTTCTCCTGGGATTCATTTGAGAGTGTGTCCTGTACGGCTGGTAACTTCAAAAGTAACTTAACTTGAAATGTTCGCATGTTGCATTTAAATAAAACAAATTTGGCTTTAAAACAAAAGTATACAAGAAATACTTAATTAAAAGTAAATCAGTTTCGTACAATTAGATACGTTTCCTTTTATTGGAAAAAATAAACAGTGTATTTAACAATTCTACACTCCTTTTAAAAGGAATTAAATAAAGTGTTAATACAAAAGGGAAAAACAACTCACATTGATTTTCTCAAGGAATACATTTGGAATAAAAAGATTGGGGTTCACCATATTATTACGATCCATTCATACTTATTTCGTTGTTGTGAGTACATATTAATCTAGTAAAATAACATTTAATAATCACTAGTTTTTTCATTTTATCTTTTATCATCTTTAAAAAATATATATATATAGATATATAAGTAAGGAGGCCAAATTTAATAATGTATATAAGTGTAGGTTCCACTATATTTATTGAAAAGCATAGGTTTTATGAAAACGACTGATTCAATTGAGACACATATCAAGGTGTGTGCTTTGACAAAAATCCGAATTTAATACAAATATAGTTATTTTATTGTCAATTTATTACCTTGGTCGCTTTTTATCAATCCAATTCATATCATAAATAAAAGTTTTTTTTAATACATCTCTAAAAGTGTTTATGGTCATGGCAATTTGTGATAACGAGTAGTTGATATTTAAAAAAAATGTATTGATATATTTTAATTTTAATAGAAAAATAAATAATTCAATTCGAATCCATTTTTACATTTCCCATTTAAACACGAGTCTCCATTGACCATTTTATTCCAAACTGCATCTCTATCTCAACGGGTTAAAGGAAAAAAATATTAATATTCCACTCCTTGAAATATATCCCATTTTTCCAAGTTGTCGCTTTATTCCTTCAACGATTTAACACCTGGCCGTAAAGCACCCGCTTTCTAAGGGACCCTTTAAGATATTAAAAGTGAAAGAAAGAATAAGTAACGTGAAATCGATATTCTTGCTTTCCACATCGATGACTCCATTCTTACTATCAAGGTTACAGTCGCCATTTTAAGATCCGAGCTCTTTATAGCGGCACAGTTTATATTTTTTAATATCAGGGGAATTTATTTGTCGTCGTTTTATAAGGAATTAATAAAAAAAAGGAAGAATTTTCAGTAATCGGTATCCTGGGCTTCACCATTGATACCAAAATATTTTAATTAGTTAAATAGTTTCGCGAAAGAATTGTTTTAATTATGGCTTGTTATGTGGCACAATGGATCGCATCTCATTTCAGGTAAAAAATTTAATCAGAGATATTATATTCAAATATGCATCTCAAATGAAATATTTGAAGATAAGTATATGATTGCAGCTAATTAATTGTTTTTGTTAAATTTGATCTGAGATAAATATATTTTTAATTTTTAACACAGGTAGAGTACATTACAAAATTAATTGCATATTACATCAAACCTAAGCCGTTTAAACGATATGTGGAATTGTTTACTTTTAATATGACAATTTAAATGGAAATTCAGTAAACGCTTATTTTTTTATTTTATTGCAATCTAAGTATTTTATTTGCAATGTTACGGACTAGTGAACACTACAAAAAGTGACTTTAACGAAAAAATGCGAAATGAACATATGAATCGTGGTCCAATTGCATTATTGCAGTTGTATATATTTAGTCAAAAGCTTGAAAACGTAGTTCTAGGAACGATACCCAAAACGTGCAGTGTTCTTTACGGAATCCAAAAAAGCGCTACTTGCTTGAGTTTGACGTCACATGAATAACACCCTGGTATATAATCTCGATATATACGGTATAACTATATGTACAGTATTCATAGAGTATTTATCTAATTATATACCTTATTTTACATTTTATTCAAATCATAAGTATTTTGAAATCAACACATTTAGGATTTATGCTTGATACTAGTATATTTCTTAAATATTATAAAACTGAACGTTCTATTTTGAAATATATTATATTGCTGGTTGGTAATTCCCAATGCATTTAAGCTTTAAAACACTTAAACATCGCTTTTATTCGATAAAGCTGACCCTATTAATATATAAAGTGTCATCTCACGAACTCTAAATTTTTCTTTAACAAAAATTTCCTTAAATTCTCTACTTAAACTAATTCGTCTCCCTGATATCGTTTATTACCCATAAAATGCCTTCACACCATCCCCAATTGAGTAGAAAACCCCTTTAAGCAAATGCACAATCCCGGCAGCGATGTCAAACGCTGCCACACACCGCCCCCACCCGTTCCCCTAATCGATGGCAAAGTTCGAGTTAATAAACACTTCCCCTCCCCCCCCCCACCCTCCGTACATCGTAATCGCTCCCGAACACTTCCAGTGCAATACTTCTCAAAACAAAACTCCATTTTACTCTCAAGCGAAGTAGGGGGGGGGGGGGCATTATCAATTTTACGCTGTGCCTTTCTCTCTCCATTAATAGCAACTCCATCCAGAAATTGCGTGATGGTACAACATTCCACGGCTTAAGTCATTAAACGTGAGAAGACGGGGGGAGGGGGGTAGAGAATATACTAAAAAATAAATTCTGGAAATCTGAGGGGGGAAGGGGGGCATTCTGGAAATCGATGGTTTTCCTGAAACGGGAAACCATCCGTCATGAGCCATATGGCTCCTGTTTAGGTTCCTGGAGCGTTGATATCTTCCTCCCTCCCCTGTCCCGGTTTTCTGGGAATTTTGACGTCCACCCCCTCCCTTTTCCTGGCTATAGGAAGCCGGCTGTGGCACAGTCGAGTCTTTTGTTCCGATTTACGACGATCAGCTGTCAAAAGTTCGGGGTTAGAATCGGTTGGCCGGAGTGGAGTTGTAGGACTTCATCTATTTTTTTTCTTCTGTTTGTCGTCATTTCTTAGTATTTATACAGTAGAAGTCCATTTAAGGAATAGGGTGGTGGTGTAGTTATTTTCCGTTATTGGTGTGTTGTTATGGAGGAAAAAATAATTGTTGTACAAATTGTATATGAGCACATTTGGAGATGAATTAATGAATATAAGAGGATCAAACATTCAATTCGTGTTTTTCTACATTAAGAAACATTATTTCATTTGAGAACTCAAATAAATTTTTGGCATCTTGAAATCTACAAGTTATGTTCTATGGAACTAAATGTCTTTTAGACGAATAAAATTGATTAGTTCTATATAAAATGTAAAGACGAATTAACCTTTTCCCGTGAGCTAAGTTAATGAAAACTTGCCATGCCTGTGAGCTAATTCTTAAATGGGTGGAGAAAATGTCGCTTTGGGGGAGGCAGGACAAATATTTCTCAAAGCATTGTGGAAGGACTGCTTGCCTTACAATAAGAGGCATGTAACTATTTGACGGACGAATCATTAACAATTCTTCCTCAAAGCAGGTAGATTCAAAGATAGGGGTAAGGTCGCTTGAGGGATTGAAAAACTGAAAAGTCAAGATGAAGACGATTTGTAGAAACCATTAGTCAAGTTTCACATGTCCAAAACCTTTGTAATCACCTGTTCTACTGCAAACAGTATACTTCAGACTTTACGTGCTTTGAAAATTTGTACAGCCCCCCCCCCCTATGTGGTCAAAACTGACCCCCGAAACAGTCCCCCGATAGACCTGAAAAATATATGGAAAAAATGATGTCCCAGCTGACTCGTAATGGATAAAATATGCAATGTTATAACTTATTTTTTATTATAAATTTTAGACACACACGTTTGATTTATAGTTATTATTTATATATTAAGAGTAATTTTCGTTAGTTTGAGGTTAAGAGCTCATGTGAGTCCTCAAATTATAATGTGTATAGTACTTAATATTGGTAAGAGAAAAATATATATTAATTGGCATACACCTTACATTATTTCTTTCCTTATAATAAAGCTACATATTTTCAAATGACTCTTCATAAAATGTATTTGTAAATGTCCGCTTACCATACCTTTACAGCAAAGCATTGATGTTTCAAAACCCTTAAACCCTCTGAGCGGTTAGAAAAAGGGAAAAATTTAAAATTTGTTTTGTCAGCGAAATAATTTACTTCATATTTCCAAGCATGTACATTTTATATATTTTTAATTAATTTATTGTTTTAATAGTTATAGTTTCCAAAAAACACTCCGACACTTTCGATTAAAAGATTAATTCAACGTCGAATATGTTTATGAATTTAAAGTATTTTTGCCTTGGTGGAAAAACTGGAAATAATTGGACGACTGTGTCAGAGAGTTAAAAGTGTGTTATTGGCCTTAAAATATATGGAGATGCATATACGTAAAAAAATATCCGTTTAGGTTCTGGAGGAAATAACAACTAGTTTTAAATAACTATTGATAGTACGAATTGTCAGTTGCAAGTTACTTTTTGATAAATCATAACAATAATTTAACTCAAAATTGTAAATTTTATACATCTAATTGCAGTGTACAGTGTTGTTATATAAATGTGAATGCGCATTTTTTTGTCAAATTAGTTTTGATTTTTCATCTTTGGGAGTTGGTAAATACATGTACTAATGTATATTTCTTACCAATTTAAAAAATTATATAATTGTTTATTTAATTACACAATGAATGGTTAATTAAATGGGGCATATATCTACAAATTAAAATATTTTTTAACCTTCTTCCAAAATATTTAATGTAAACAGTATAGATAATCTCTTGTAAGAATAAAACTATTTTGTTTATTACGATTCGTTGATATGTATAACACATGACTAAAACTTAGAAAAAAATATAATTTACTTTCCATTTATCAACAGGATCTATTTTAGTTACTTTAATTTAATTTATATTTAAAAAAGATTACATCGTTTTTTTTTAAAGTTATACCGATTTAAATATAGTAAATTAGATTTAGGTAAAACGTGAAGAAAATGTGTTAAAACATTAGAAATTGGAATATTTAAATGTAAAGTAAATAAGGCCATACAAAATGTAGATTTATTTAATCCATTTAGTTGAACTAATGTTTATTCTTCGTTAAAACATATATACTTAATGCAAATTATAAAACTTAACAGTATGTATATAGTTTTCAATGTTATAAACAATATTTTATAAATTAACCTGGTAAATACTCATTCAAAATTGTAAACGAAACCGCAATTTCTTTTATTATCTTATATATAAAGCAGAAATCTTCAAAATCTGTCCGGATGTGTGTTTGTTGGTTTGTTTGTTGGTTTGTCAGTATATTATACGTTCCGTAACTACACAACGCAGAGCTTTGAAATTCACAGAATAGTTAGTTCAAAAAATAAGAATTTTAACGCGACTATTTTCAAGTCTCTACGATGTTCCATTCGAATGTTATGACATTTTTTAGCGTACGTCATCAAAGTTTCACGAAGTGGCAACAGTAAAATCAGTTAAAATCAACGGAGAAAAGCGAAAATATAATATAACAAAATTATAAACCAATTAGAATGCCGATCCTTACACGGAATACTCCATAACTACAAAACGTAGCTTTATAAAATTTACAGAGTACTTTACTTGAAAAATTAGACATTTTTTGTGATAATTTTTATGTTTGTACGATGTCCCATTCGTATGTTATAACTATTTTAATGTATTACATTGACTTAAAATGGATGAAAATATCGTTAGCAATTTAAAATAAAATTGTTCGTTATTGGCAATATAAAAATGACGTCATTGGTTTTGTTTGATTTAATAATTATTGAAAAACGTCTGCTCATTGGGCTTTTTGTTACAATACGGATTCACTCAAAAATTAAAACAACTAGAATTTTATATTAGGAAAATGGTTTAGAATTGTTTTAAAATGTTAAAATTGTATTATTTCTTTTGTTTTGTTTGTATACAGGTTAATTGTAACTATATTTAATTATCTTAGATCAAACTTTTAGAATACTTCTTCTGAAATGCGGGTATTTGTGTATGAACGTCCATTTTATTTATTTGAAAAATATTTTATGACAGTATTATTTTAAAAATTGTACGAAGCTTTAGTTTCACTGTGAATTTTCAACTCTATATGACTTTTTAATGTTATAAAGAATAAAATTCCACAGGTACCAAATGATAATTGAGAAAATAAATATTTTATTTAATGTAAAAATGAATATTTCCTTTTAAAACGTAAAATGGCGATCATTAAGAATTATATGTTCTAAATTATTGTTCTGAATGATTGAAGTACATGGTGAGATTATAATATGCTGCACCGTTTGCTAAACTATCGCTAAACGCCAAGTTATAAAAATTTATTTTTTGAAAAAGTGCGTCTTGGCTTTAATTTGCTGAGGAAACTTACTAAACATTTATATGACAGGTATTTTTCGATGCGAATACAATATCGAAATTATTTATTAAGAAATCGATAACAATAGTATCACAAAAAAAAATAGGAAAAATAGTTTAACAAAATGAGTAAATACCAAATTTTTAACACATTGATACGGAAATAAAAAAAATGATCTTAAAATTAAAATAGGTGGTTATTCTTCTGTAATAATAGCATTCATGGAAATTCTTTAAAGCGTGGGCATTTGGACGAAGTAAAAGTAAATTGTGTAGTATTTTAAAACATACTGATTTTGGCTAAATATTTATGACGGGCTGCTAATTTTATTGTCATATTTATTAAGAACTTGAGGCAATTTTTTTGAAAAAACGTTTAGGTTTATTCTGAATGTAATTTACATTTTTATGTTCTGTTTTACAGAGGTTAAAAATGCAAACTACTAAGATCGAAGATTGCAATGATGTGGCCTAAACGATACACTGGAATGGGCATTTGGAAATAGTCAAATTAAAATTGTAATACTAGGAAAAGGGAAATTCGGAATGTTTTGAAAGTTTAGTCATGAGAGTTCATGATCAAATTTCTCAATATGGTCATCTTTAAAAAATATATATATTGTCTGTTTTTACTGC
Source organism: Troglohyphantes excavatus (assembly GCA_963932185.1). Classification (NCBI taxonomy): domain Eukaryota; kingdom Metazoa; phylum Arthropoda; class Arachnida; order Araneae; family Linyphiidae; genus Troglohyphantes; species Troglohyphantes excavatus. The sequence goes on along the minus strand of OZ010668.1, from coordinate 63,188,040 downwards.
CTTTTTCAATTCTTATAAGATACCTGTTATAGTTCACATTATCTTTCAATAATGATGACAACAGTAATTAAAAATTCATCGATTAAAGTAAGCACTGAAAACTAAAATATAATTATAGTCGTTTCCCGAATAAATCGCGGCATCCGTGTTAAAAAAATGATATGTACAGACCGCGCTGCATTGGGCCTTACTCGATACAAGGTTGAGAGGGGGAGATGATAAATGACCTACAATGGTTGAAACGGTCTTCCTTCCTTTACACGATCGTAAGTCATTTATCCATATAGGCTGATTCCAAGTTGAATTAATGATAGAGGTACACTCATTTTCACCGGGTACAAACGTAAAAGGGGGGATGGGTTAAAAATCGGCATGTACGAAACGTCTGACTTTCGTCTACAAAATAGTATATTATTTATACCTATCAGCTAATTCCACTTGGAGTTAAGGATTTTAAAAACGTCGTTTTTTATTATGGTATTTAATACAACTATGTATACCCATACCGAAAGGAAATTCCTATTATTTTCTAAAAATATTTTTGTGCAGGGATGTTTAATTTTTAAAACTTCATATCTTATGAGAGATAATCTAGAAATTATTAGATTTTTATCGGTGGATTAGCAAGCAAGTAGTATAGAGATATTTTTACTTTTTTAATTTCTAATTTATTAAACATAAAAATATTTTAAATTATAAAAAAAAGCTTTATCACTTTTTAAAGAGGAATTTTAAAATGGTATGCAATTATCTGACTGAGGAGAGGAAATGTATATATTTTCAGTTATTTGTCTTTATTTTATTTATCACCGTGCGAAGAACGGGTACTTTTGCTAATGTATTTATAAATTAATTATACTTTTAGATTAGATAATGTAAAATTTGAACACAACTATTTTAAATGAAATATTTCGATTTACCTAAATTGAGGAATACACTATAACGGCCATGCAATGTGAAACCATTAGAGAGAATATTTGGCCCATTCGTGTAGAAATTTTCGTGATATTTACGAGCTTAATACGTTAATGGTTTAAATTTATCCATTCTGTGAATTGTTGCATATAATCAACTGTAATAATGATAATTGTAATGAATTATTTTGATATACTGATAGAAGAGGTAAAGTGACGGTTGATAGAAGTTTGCTGCCATATATTGGTGCATTGTTAACATACCATATTTCGATATACCGTTTCTTGTAAACTACTTAACTTATATGTTTGAAAAGTGTTATACAATTTAAATAAATTTTGTATATTATAGTAATATTTTTTTTTTAAGAAAACATTATTATTATTATTTTTAATTGACAAGCTGGTTAAAATGTTACATAAAAATGGCATTTTCAAGGTTAACATTATTTTCGATGTAATTTTTATGGAAACTACTTAACTTATATAATTCAAACTTTTTATAGGCATTTAATAACTCTTGTATACTAAACGGTAGTTATAATTTCGATTTTTTTTTTTACTTATTTTAAAAAAAGGTTTTACCAATTACCCAAAATGTTTTACAAGTTTTGTAGAAAAGGTACAGCGAGAAGTTCTAAATTCCCAGTTTTGAGATACATCAGTGTAAAGTTTAATATATTTGGTAAAATCGCTTGTTTACATTGCTTGACAATAACATTTAAATTAATTCTAGTGCGACTAGAAACAAACATAATACATTAATGAAAATATAAAAAATCAAATTTTAATACAAAATAAAAATTCGAAAATATTTTTTGTCGGTTTTAGAGCACTGAGTTCCCTTAAAGTTATTTTGATCAAAACTGTTTAGCATACACTAAATCTTTATTCAATTACAAATTTTTATCCTTATATTTTAATAAACACTTTTTCTGATGTAAACCAATATTCTATTTATTTTTTTGTCAATGATGACAATTGTGTAATTAAGTAAATATCATCATTTTTTTAAATTAATTAATCATTATATTTTGTATTTGGAATAGATAGAATTCTAAATTTTTTTTCTAAAAAATGAATTTTAATTATGGCGAAAATTATTCATGGTGTACATTTTTCATTACATTTAAAATTAAAATATATGTTTTTCTGTACACATTTTATCTAATAATAATAACACATCTCACTAATTTTTAATAACTTTTATCACTATTGCAACATCCAAAAAATAATGCAAAATTATAAATATACACTAACATTAAAAGTAAACTTTTGTCAATGAATACACCTAAGTGGCAAAAATAATATTAAATGTTGTATGAAATATTTATTAATCATGTAATCATATTCTATGAATAAAGTTAAAATTTTGTGTTACGTAATATTTTTAATTGTTTTCCATCTCTGCATTACTTTTATAGCTCAGGATTTCTTCTGAATATTTTTCGTATTTCAGATCGATACTTTACTACACGAATTGTTTTGTAAGGCACTTCTGTAACTAGATTCAAATTAATTCGGATGGGAAAATCTTTTTGTCAGGGCGACAGCTTTAGAAAATCCCAACACTTGCGTGAACAATGTGTGGTTTTAACAACAAAGAGATAATTGGAAGCGTACTTAATTGGCTTTGTGAGGGAAAGATATGTGATAGCATATCACATTGAAAAGCTTGCACGCGTCATTTTCAAAAAATAGCAAGCATAAATTCAAAATATCCTTACAATTTGGAAGTGTTTTGGACAATGTTTGTTATTAACTCAGAAAAATGTAGTTTTAAGATTTAATAGGATTATATAATTATTTTGTGTATCGATATATTTTTGTAAGGAGAAGAAGGTGTGTGTATTAAGCAGTATTTATGTGTATGAACATTTAAACCATTACCGATTTCGTAAAAAATATGAAGTACCATATATTTATTACTATTATTTGTGTAATATTAAAATTGCATTAATATCTTAGAAGAAAATATTATGACACAAAACAAATATATATCGTCCATGTAACATTACATGTAAAGTGTAATGTATACACTTTAAGGAATTAGATTTCTGCTTTGTGAAATAAAAAAACAATGTTCCTGGAGCTATTGGCAACTATTTGCTGTGTTAACCTCGGTATGTAAATTTGTAAATTTATAGAATGGTATAGGTTTGAAACTAAGCCTTTGAAACCATATGAAAGCATCGGATGGCTTAGTTACTAGGTTACGGAATATATTCTACATGTAGCTGGTGGGAAATGAGTTGTATGAAAGCTAGTTTTGTGTTGTGTAAAAAGTATAAATTTTGTAACTAAATTAATATTAATTTAAAATAAAACATGACAACTAAGTTTAATTGATGATGAATATATATGTCGATATTTTTGCAATTTATCATCGAAAAAAGAAATTTAATTATTCAATTTAGTAAGTATAATAGAAATAATTTCATGTAAGCAAATAATCATAAAAATGTGTTTAAAAAGCAACTTCTAAAATGAGATGCATTTATACTAAAATTCAAATATCTTGTTAAAAATTAACAATTATTTAAATTATGTTACCTGCTACTTGATAAAGTTAACCATCTAGTTTCAAAACCAGATAAATTCATTTTCATAAATTTTACAGAAAACGTTAAAAACGATTGGATCTAAATGCATGACTTCAAATGTACTTTAAAACTGTATTTACACACTTTTGGTCAAAACTGCTTTGGTGAGTGATACATGGCATTGAATACCTACTTGTAAAACGTTTACAAATCGATTTTCAGAAAGTGTGGATCCAACCAATATAGTTTTAAAATATAAAAAACAGATTTATATATTTCCTTAATTAGCAACGCCTAAAGGCTTCAACTAGTTTGGTGCCAGCAAGCATGATTTTTGTAAATCACTTATAACAAAGGGTTATGTTTATAGACCTAATTAACCTTTGAAAATAAAATAATATATTTTTTTACAAATATAATATTAAAACTTTTAAATTCCGTTGACATACTTTCCCTGTAACTTTTGATTTAAAAGACTAAAAAAAAAAAAAAAAAAAAAACGCCGACACAAATCCCCGAAAAAAGAATTAAATGTCCCCCTAAAACCATCGGAATTTCAGTTTCCGAAAGAAAATAAATTATCCCTTTTATTTGGTCGCAACTTTTAGCTTTAGTTTTTATGTGTGTTTGACTCACAGTTTCTTAAAGCTACCTAGTAAGAAAATACGTGCTTTTGTCGGGGCTGGCTATCGGGTTGCAAACATCAAGAATGAATCATATAAGTAATAAGAGTAAAATGGAGTTATAACACATTATATATCTTGCCGGATTAAAAAGTGCACTATTTTTGCATATATTTAGAGTTTTGCATGACATTAATAAGATCATATACCATCATGATATATTATGTTATTTTATTTAATTATTTATATAACTTTATACAATTAATGCGATTTCTTTTAAATTACATAGTTTGAAAATATTTATAATTCAGTGATTGATATGCTTTCGTGAGGATAATTAAAATATATAATTTATTTTATAAATATAATTATATAATAGTTATTTAGATTTTGTTAATCAGGACAGTGTTCATAAATTTACATAAGTGAATATCTTAATTATTGCGTGCATAAATATTTATGTTTATGCACCTTTTTTAATATTTGTAATTTTTTATTTTTTAGTTGCGGCAAATCAACAAATCGTTGGAACTGACCCGGTGTTTGCAGAGCCGATACCTAACATCACAGTTACGGCAGGACGGAATGTGAGCTTACCATGTATCGTCGACAATCTACAGAATTATAGGGTAAGTACAGTAAATCCCGGCATAATAATTAATAAAAAATGTGAAAACATATTTGTGTATTTTTTTAATGGATTTTACGTGAATGAATTTTATTGATTATTTTTTTTCTTTTGTAATTGTTCAACACTGTTTTCAACTCCTTCAGCACGCATTACTGTGAAAAATATACTAGCCATTTAGCACTATTCTGCCATACTATTGATGTACATCCATTTAAAATATTAACAATATATTTCCTGGCATTCCGCTAACTAACTATTTAGTAAATTTATAACACATTGGGTGATATACACCTGTGAAATAGGGTGTATGTTATAAGGTGTAGTGTTGCATATTTAAATTTTTTAAACATAAAATTGAGTTTGTTGGTTGACCTAGCTGTAGTCTATAAGCAAGGATAGTGAAGACCATATATATAAATATATATATATATATATATATATATATATATATATATATATATATATATATATATATATATATATATATATATATATATATATATATATATATAAGGTGTGCTCGTTCTCGCGCTGTCTGACGGAAGGTGGGGAAAGCACATTTTAGACGTCATAATGACGCCTACCTTGCTCTTTCTGTAGGCGTGGCTAAAGCTCTCGTTTGTGAGGTGCTGCCATCTATTCGTTTTTTTCTGAACTATTTAAAAATGATATTCGCTATTTTAATTTAGAATTTGCTGAATTTTAAGAGTTTAAATTATATTTTAAGGATTGTATTTAGTATGGATAAATTGCAAGAGATTTGCGTAATAAATTAAGCGTATTGAAATAATATTAGCTGCCACGAGAGCATGTCCATGAATTTTGAAAGAGTAAAATGAAGTTAGGAAACATAAGGTCAATGCATTTGTATTGTACATATTAAATGAGTTACAATTTCAATCAAGTAAAATACGGGGACATAACAAAACAAGGACGGATTAGTAGTGAAGCTACCTGAACACAATTATTTACAGGTATTTACATTATTTTGCTAATTAAAAATTAAATCACCAGTTGTTACCCAACCGGGGATCGAACCTAAGAAGCAATGTTGAAACACACAGCCAATGAGATTGATCAAAAACCGATAGTAAGGCGGAGCTAAAATGACGTCAAAAATGTGCTTTCCTTGCCCACTTTCAAAAAGCGAAAAACGAGCGCACCTTCTATATATAGTCTTCACTATCTTTGGTCTATAAGTACATAATGAATATTTTGTTTATCATTAATAAGATAACTTTTTCATCTGGGTGACCACTACTATACAGTTTTCGACATAGTTCTAGCTAGATTACAAGGCCGTCAACTTAACTGACACACCGCGTTCAGCGTTAGGAAATTTGAACCAAGAGCAATTGTACATATTTAATAAAGAATTGCGACCTTCAATACAACTTAACATTCCTTTGTAGGAAAATTTTCGTATCAAAACACATTTAAATGTTTATTTTCGTAAATGCAAATACAACTTATTATTTGAAAGAAGACATTCGTTTTGATAAATAAAAAACTTTATATTTTTAAAACATATGTTTTCAGTTTTTATTGCAAGGGATAATACATATAAGCCAAATTATTTTTATGATATTTAATGTAATTATTTTTATAAGGGATATTTCCATCTGCTGTTTTTGATATATTGCTAACAAATGACGAAGGGTATAAAAACATTAATTCGCTAGCAGAACTAATCCATTAATCTCTTAGTATAGAAATGAATATATTTAAAAATAAATAGAATATAAAAAGAAAAGCACCATGTAGCGTAATGCCTGGCATCACTTAATTTCTATGCAGGAACAGCTGTAGAGAACATTTTCCCAAAATGAATTTTCATTCCCTTTTCCTAAAGTAGAGATAATGGCTCTTGCCACGTCTATATATCAAATAATAGTAAGGTGATAAATGTTAAGGTGTGCCTAGATGCTTTAATATTTTATTGTAAGTTATAGTTTTGGAAATATATTTTTGTCATCTATAAAAACACTTTAATGTTCATAATGATTAATAATAGACAACTCCGAATAAATTCAAATGCTAAGTAGATAATTAGAATTTAATTAGCTAATTTGCAAGTTTATCCAAACACGGTTACGTAATTTGTAACTGATATCGAAAAAAATTAAATTCCACTAAACATATTTTTTTTAACGTATCTTTATGAATTAGGTCCCACAATTATTTTAAAGCTGAATTAAAAAAATAATGTTTCCACATGTTGTAGGATATTTGAGTTATTTCGTTTGGAATGAAGGAAAACATGGTAATAAATACAATTATTCAGAAATTGAGTTAAAAGTTTACACAACATGTTCCCATTGCAACAAGGGCCCTAGAATAACACTTTGCAAATAATAAAGCGCTTAGAATATTTATACAATCTTAGTATCATCGGACAGAGAATAGGAGTATATTATAGATAAACACATATTTTGTCATTTCTGGTTGATTTCTGCAATACCTAGTGTAAATGGACACATTTAACTAGAATGGGGACTTTTGGTATTTGTACTGGTATATTTTCTTACAAAAAAAAATTAAGGTGTGTTTTTTTAAAGACTAGTAATCCTTTTAGTAGTAATATAATATTTTTTTTATTTAAATTGATTTCAATGTGCTTCAAGTTACGGTACTTTAGACAGCAATTATTCAGACTACATAACGTGAGCATGTTTTGCAAATAACAAATAAACTGAGTCTGTTGCCATCAAAACGGTATTTTTTTTAATACATAGGATTTAAGTATTAGTAGAATTATAAATTATTAACTCTAAAAGCAGCCAAATCCGTTGTCTGTGTCAGATTTTTTAAAGTATATATGTAACAAAATTATTTTAATATTAAAAAATCGTATTTGTTTAGGGATCAGGTTATACTTTAGTGTAATATTGATTTGAAACTGTTGATACGGAATATTAATTTTAGTAACAAAATCATGTATTTCTAGAATAAATGGTGATTTTGTTAATAATAAATCCGGGACCGACAGTTAATATAAATTTAAGTATAAACAAATTCTAAATTTCTATCCATTACAATAAATTAACATTATAAAACACATTCTCACAGTACAAAGAAAAACATTATGAATTTGAAATAACACATATTTTGAAAATAAATCTATACAACCTATTTAATAAAATAAAATATATTAGATATTAACTTGTTTAAAAAATTATATAATGACATACAATCCTTATATAATCTGCATGATAGCCGTATTTGTTTAAAGTATATGAATTTTGTTCTAACAAAAGATTTGGAAACTATTAGGATATGATTCTATATAAAACTAAATATATATTGAAATATATGCAAACTAACAATCGGGTACGAGATCGTTTTCCAATCTCTAAATATGTATTGAAATATGCAAGCTAACAATCTGGAACGTGATCGTTTTCCAATCCCTAATCAAAAATTATTTCAGATGCACCTTCCTTTCATATCCCATTCCTGTTTCCAAACATTTCCCACCACTTTAATAATATCATTCGATTTAAAACCTCCATAAACCCGACCGTGCATATTTCGCTAATAACAAGGAAATATGCTTCCCAACCACCTCCCATCCACAAAATAAGCATTTTCAATTACAACAAGAACACCAAGACACGGCACAGTTTACTATCGTATGCAAATCATTCCCCATTTGCGGTCACATCTCCCATTTAGCCGTGCTCCTGATACGCACCGGGCATTTAACGTGTCAGACGAACCCTATAAATAAATAGATTCCGAGAAATGCTATCCCAGAAAATGGAACAAAGTTAGCATATTCGGAAGGGCGCCATTCTATCCAATTGATTTCTCCCCAAACCGCCATCTTAAAGAAAACCTTCCCCCCATCGTTACGCCTTTGGGTATTCAACTGTTTTCGATACACAGGGCGGGCGTAATGTAGTAAAATGTATGTTCTATTATCCAGCATTAGGCTTTAAGATAGGAATTCCAATGATTTTTATGAGCCTGGATGGGATAGGCTTTTATGGGCCTATTTTGCATTTTACCCGGGTCTGTGTTGGTATTTGAAATACAAGATGTGGAATAATTCCACAAATGCACTTCGCAGACGAGGTTATGTGTGTATCTTATTGAGGGGGAGGAGTTAGGTATTTATGTTTAAGACAGAGATATCTTATGTAAAAATAGGTACCAGTCATAGGAAATTCTGATAAAATCAGTAAACCACTTAAAGAAGAATTTAGGTACTTTGTTTCGAAGTGGAGCTATAAAAACTCTTTCTAGGGTTCTGATATTTTTCAACGATACAAAGTATGTGATTTGTTTTTGCATGTTAAAAACACGTTAAATAACAATATTCTTTTGAAAGTTTTTATTACTGGTATTTTCGTAAAATTGAAACACTTATACACAAATTGAAAAGCTTAGACTTATATTGGAATTGTTTTCCATAAACTACATTTATTTATTTTAGTGTAATTATTGATTACATAATCAAATGTTTTATATTTATAATTTAAAAATTACTAACCACATTTAAAAAAAATATAAATAAATAAAAATAATAATAAACCTATATTAATAAATTGTGAAAGTTGCAAGTTATTTGTGTGAAGTAAATGTAGTAAAAACCCATCGAAATACCATTCAAATTTTATAAAGTATATCAAATGATATAAAATTCCCAAATAATATAGGCTTTATCTTTCAAAAAGTACAAAGAAAAACATTCAAAAAAAGTATTATTTATCATTTAATTTAGTTTTATATAGGATATCAAATTATATAAAGTTCCCTTAAAATGGTATAAGCTTTATCTTTCAAAAAGTACTAAGACAAATAATCAAAAAAATTATTATTTCAGTTTGCATGTAAATAATTTCCATCTAATAAAATGGTTAAATTATCACAATATAAAATTTCAAATTAATTATTTTATGAGGATTGAATCGATTGCCAACATATCCGGAATATCATATAAGAATACCATGTAAGATATCTTATTGGTAATGTATTGGGTATCGTATGACGTGTGGAATCAGAGTATTGACATTGCCTTATCTTGTCTAAGTAATCAAGGAATGTACAAAACTGTTTTCCATTTCAGGTCGCATGGATTCACACGAATAGATACACGCTTCTGACCCTTCAAAACCGAGTCATCACTCGCAGCTCTCGTTACAAGGTGAGCCACAGCAGCCACCGGACTTGGTGGCTGCACATCTCCAACGTGCAGGAACGGGACAGAGGGGAGTACATGTGCCAAATCAATACGATTCCAATGATGACGCAGGTCGGATACATAGAAGTTGTTGGTGAGGTCTATTTGCAATAGTATACATGACATGTGTTTTATTTTAACCTGTTTTCTAGCGTATCACATTATTTCATCAAAAGTTATATAAGTTACATATACGTAAAATGCGCACTAAACTTCAGAACCCTATGTTTGATATTTCTATAAATGTACTATCTGCATCAATGGTGTTTATAGCACAAATGACGGAATTTTAAATTATAATTACATGTACAAACTTAACAACACTATAGTGTTGTTTTTCTTAATAATTGAAGGTTGGTTAAGGATTCTTAATCCTATTGTTAGTGCATCAAACAACAGGATTAAGCAATTTGACCAATCGACGTATCTAAGCACACTGGTTTATAAAAGTCATTATTTCGTTTATAATGTTACGCTTTGTATATTTATTGACTAATGACACAAATTGTGCATTTGTAGTAGAGTTTTTGATCCATTTTTTTTTTCAATATACAATATTTAAAATTAATTTTAGGTTCAACCAAAATTGTCGATTGATGTATTTTGTTTAAAAATACTATCTGATTGCTTAGTTTTAAATGATATTGTGTTTAAATGATACGTTAAAAAAATATTAATACTCCTTAATGTAAAATAAGTTTATGTAAATCTTTTCTTACTTAAAAATTAATTAAAAACATTGTTTATATTGGATTTCAAAAACTTTAGTTTTAAATAACCATTCGAAAGTAATCTTGATGTAACAATTTTTTGATAAGTTAGATGATACTAAATGAATTTTTAAAAATGTAATAAAATGTGATATAATATAAAAAAACATAATAGTTTTTTAACGAAACTATATTTCCATTTTCTAACAATGTTTTTATTTAAATATACATACTAGAAAATAGATGATGTCAGATCAAATTAAAGTTAACATATTAATTAAGTATTGCTAATTTGATGATAAAACAAAATAAATTGTGTTGGTTATTTACACATTATAACATTGTTTAAAACATTATAACCATCCAATTAGTTACATATTCTAATTAACTGTTAAACTATCAAAGTGTTTTTTTTTAAATTTAATTTTATTAATTACTTAATTCCATTGCTAAAATAAATTGAACTAAAAATATTATTTAGTTATACTTCAATTACTATATATCTGAATCTAAATTCAATTTCAGCACAATATTTTAAATAGTTTAGTTTGTTACTAATAAAAACTTTAAATTAAATAACCTCACCATATAATATAGATAAAACATATTTTTATTATCTTTATTATACCAACACATTTCAGTGAAGTATTTCCTTCTGACTTAATGTTGCATATGATTTAACTAAGTTTCTGTGTTTTGCATAATTTTTAAAGTTAATATTATAAAAAAATTTTAACTTGAAGAATATTTAATCTTTTATTTTTTGCATTTATTTAAAAAAAATCTTTTTAACAGTTTTTTTAAAACTGTTTTATGTAATTATGATTTTTAATTCAAAATGGTTTTTGGAACTATTTTAGATAACAATAGAATAATTAAATAAACTTAAAAATTTATGAAATAAGTAAATAAAATGGAGTTAAACAGTTAAAAACATTCTTTGTTATTTTTTGTACTTTATCATTTAAGTTATAAAAAAAATTAAAGATAATCTCGAACATGATACAATATATTATTTACAAGCCAATTCCTAAAATAATATTTAACGTTAAAAGCAAAAAGTATTCACTTCACTATCGTATTAAATAACGGATTTATTTTGAAATTTTCATTATTGTGGTATTATCGTGAACCAAACTAAACCGTGTATCATTTTAATGCCTGTATTCACATTCTTAAAGATTACCCTTTAATACCCATTCGCATAAAAATACCCTTAAAATAAATAAATTTGAATACGTATTGACTTCAAATGCTTTGAATAGTTTTCAAATGCATTAAGAAATACGCTTCTAAAATCCCTAATGTTATTTTAGTAAAACTTGCATATGCTTGCATAACTCTCGTGCCTCACTACAGAACTTCACAAGCTATTTCGCTTCCAGCAAAGGTTTACGGATAAAAACGACGGCGAAAGCAAATTTTAATACAAAATCCATTATAAAGCAATCATGGATTAAAGAAAGAAATAATCTCCTTGATGTGTTCAGAAAAAAAAGATTTTATCTATGCCTTGCTTCAGAGAAATTCTGTCTAAAAGTGCTTTTCAAAGGCTTTTGAACTCTTGTTTTAGAAAATGCGCCCTTCCACTAAAGAACTCAATTGTTTTTGTATTCTTCTGCTTGAAAAATGAAAGAATGCACTTTGCGAGAGTACGCAATTGATGGTGAAATCTATGCTGTGTTACAGGATGGCTTTGATGTACAAAACGTATAAAAATATTTATTTGTTAATAGAAAATAAGGATTTTCTCTTTAAAGTTAGGATTTTTTTAATAAAAAATTATTTTGTATTGTAGCAAATATATAACACAAGCATGAATATTGGCATTGCAATAAAATTAAAAATACTAAAATGTATAACTCTAAATATCAATACAACGAAGTAATTATATTTTAATATTAAAATATTATCCATCATTTATAACATCTTAACTCTATAAGTTAAAAGTCCAATGTTTGAAATAAAAATGTACTAGTTTATATATATACAAAACGTATAAAAATAATTATTTGTTAGTAGAAAATGAGGATTTTCTCTTTAAATTTAGGATTTTTAAAAAAAAAATATTTTGTATTGTAGCAAATATATAACACAAGCATGAATATTAGCATTGTAATAAAATTATTAATACTAAAATGTATAACTGTATAACTCTAAATGTCAATATAACGAAATAATTATATTTTAATATTAAAATATTATCCATTATTTATAACCTCTTAACTCTCTAAGTTAAGAGTTCAATGTTTGAAATAAAAATTTACTAGTTTATATATGAACAACAATATGTGGTATATTATTAAAATACAAATACAACGTTAAAATACGCAATAATTTTTTTTATTGCGTATCTTAACGTTGTATTTGTATTTTAATATTCTTAACGCAATGTTCTACAAGACGAGTTTTTATCTTATGAGGTATATTGTTGGCCATTCAATTTTAACGATTTGAATATTTAGAACATTTCGGTCAAACGACTCTACTTCAGAGAGGTTTGCAACAAAATTTTCTTTTGATTTTAACGATTTGCATATTAAGCAAAACTTGATCAATCAGCATCATTTCACGAAAGGTTGAACAATAGTTGAATTTTATTTTGACAATTTGCATATTTAAAAAAAATTATTCGAACACCCCACCTCAGGGAGGTTTAACCCACTAAATGAACATTTATATGAATTAATACATTACAAATTATATATTAACTATATTTCAGCATTTATATGTTAAAATACATTTCATGCTATACACACAAAAATTATGATTTTAAGTATAATAGTAAAAAAGCCTTAGCATTTTTAGTGTTCATTAAATTTCAAAACCACGAACAGAGATATTTGCTTTTAAAGTTTACATATAATGATACAACTATGTTATAGGAACACATCATTAATAAAGTGTCTTTTTAAAACATTCATAACTAAAAAAGTAATAGGAATTTTTGGAAGCAGTTTTTTGGGAGTTATTAAGATAAGTTTGAATATTATTTTTTTAATATAAAAAAATGACTTTTTTTGCGAATTTCGGGTATCGGACCCCCTTAAAAGAAGCAAAACTGAATATTCTTTTCCGCAAATAGTTCGGCAAAACTGTGTTGGTTGAACAGATGAATATTATATCGATTAGAATTTTTTATAAGTAAAATATTTTGGGAGTGTTACACCTCCCCTATCATATCCAACATTTCCAAATTTCAACATATTTTTTTTAGTACATGTATTTCATATGAAGAATTAACTATAAATGCAAGTCAGAGAAATGAAGAAAACTATAAATGCAAGTCAAAAAAATGAAAATCAACTAAGTAAAAATATATAATTAATAAATTCAACTTTTCAATATATACATTTATGTTAAAATCTAACTAATGGGCGAGACTATCTAATTATTGGGATTTTTATGAAAAAGAAAACAAGTGAAATTGAGTCATAAGACTTCCAACTGTGCATCAAACAGAAAATAAGTAGGAACTGAATCAACCACCTTTTAACTCTGGTAAGATCTGGGAAAGAACTTTCTTTCTCGGTTGTTTTACCCCGCATTCTTACCCAATTTGGAGAAAGCTGCTTTCGGTAAGTGATTATGTGGTGAAGATGATTGGATTCGGCTCTTTTTTTTATAATGCACACCAGACAAAAAATACATTTGCTCGTCTTGAGAAATATGTAAGTTGATTAATATTTTAATACATGTTTACTTAATGCCTAGTTTTTATAATGTTTTATTTATCAATATCGTAATTTGAATGTGTAACAGTTTACAAAACTTTCAGGACAAGCACTTAATGAATTCATTAAATTAGGCCGGTGTACTTTTAAAGGAACTAAAATAAAATAATACATATCTTTAGGTTGAAAAAACATTCCATTTGTTTAAAAGAAAGCATGTATTAATATTCAATTAACTCAAATTAGTTTACACTTTGTTAATTGATAATTAAAAGCATTTAATAATTATAATGATTTTAAATAATCATAATGATTTTAAATAATCTATATATTTTTTATTTTACATCTTTATTAAGTTTATGAGTAATATAATAGTTGAATAATCTTTTGTAAAGCACCGTGCTAGTCAGTGTAAGTTTTAAAGTTGGAGGACTAATAAATATATCAAACTTAAGTATGAACTTAATTTGATTTAAGTAATATCGCATATTCTTAATACTACTATTATGAGTTCTATTTTTTCCATTTTTTATATTTTTATGGTAGAATATTTTTATGGTGTTGATTCTCTCACAACAAAAGCATGTTTTCTTGAATACCAATATAACCTTTATAACGTATCAAATTGAAAAAATATATTCTATTTAAATCAATTTGATATCAATATAAATAATATTATATATATTTATTAACTTTAAATAAATCTTGCATAAGGATGAGTTATATATAACGATATTATATTTGAACAAAGATATATTTAAATTATAGTATAATGTATTATACACATTTAAAATAAGAATTTTAGTTATCATCCCTAAAACTCAAATTAAAATTACAATATATTGTATATTTTATTATTTGAAATAGTTCATTCAAAATTATAAAGCAAGTTTTCTGCGGATAAACAAGTAGGTGAGAATAACGTTCTAACAGAATAAAATTTAATATTTATGTGTTCATGTAAATACAATAAAATGAAATACTATATATATACTAATATTACTAACTAATATTAAAAATTGGAGTAATATATATAAATTGCTTATACATTTTATTGCTGTAAAAATATAAGATAAAAAAAATTGTTTACAAAATCAAAACTTATTACTCCCCTTCCTTTCTCTGAAATAAAAATCCCAATCAATACAACCTCACAAAATAACAATAGCAATTCCCTTTCAAAATCCAGACTTGTTATGAAGATAATCAAAGCGGCTTTGTTTACACAGAAGGGCAATATGCTACGTTTATTTGCTGAGTTTTTTTTTCCTTCTTCATATTTCTACCAAAAAATAGAAAACTTTAATTTTCGAATCTCTGTTGTCATGTATGTATTTCTTTTTTTTTCTTCCTTCAACAGTCCCACCTTATCTGTACGAAGAGCTTACAAGTTCCGACACGGATGTACGCGAGGGCACTGACGTCAGTCTCCGCTGTATGGCTAAAGGCTCGCCGGAACCGGAAGTGACGTGGCGGAGAGAGGACGGCCAGGAAATTTCCATCGGCAAAAGCAAAGGTGAAAAGGCGGCTTTAGAGGAGTTGAGGAGTTATTTAAAAACTGCCACTTGCATTATTTTTTGAAAAAGAAGGGGGGGGGGGAAGGAAAGATTCACGGGGTGTTTTAATGAGATTTTATCTCGCGATCGGAAGTTGCTAGGAAATAATGGGGGATGAAGGTGTCTTTGTTTTGTGATTGGTTTTCAGAAATAGTAAAATATGTATATATTTATGTTACCGTTAAAGTATATAATGCAGTTATTTCATAGAATACCTAGTTATTCCATGAAATAACTGATCGTGTCCGTTAAAGTGTGTAATATGTTATTAATTTGACACTTTAACTAGTTATTCTATGAAATAACTAGGTATTCTATAAATTAACTAATGAGAGACAGTTAAAGTGTAAAATAAACAATTTATCTAAAATGAAATTAAACTAATGATAGACAATTAAAATGAAAAGGAGCAATTTATCTAATTTATGCAGCGTATAAATGGTATTTATGGAAACGTGCCATAAAATCATTTGTTACAACAAGGATTACTAAAATGACATTTGGAATTACAAAGAACATTATTTCTAAAACAAAAACATTTTTTGTTGACACACTGGGTTTTACACGAACATTTTTTAAATCCCTGACCAGTACCTAAACTTTGAGCTATAGCAACCGACTGGAGCGATATTTCTACATCCGGTACTCCGGAAAAGTGTTTGTTCAACTACTTTTTCAACACTTTAACGGGCTGTAGATCGTTATTCTATGAAATAACTAGTTAAACCATGAAATACAAGAGAGTTTTACACTTTAACGGACACGATCAGTTATTTCATGGAATAACTAGGTATTCTATGAAATAACGGATTTCATACTTTAACGGTAACATATATATATATATATATATATATATATATATATATATATATATATATATATATATATATATATATATATATATATATATATATATATAAGTATAAAATTAATTATTATATATTGTAATTACTATGTCTTAAGAATGAAAACATTATTATTATGTTAATTAAACTGAATTATATAACATTTAAGAGGAAAACAAATGGCATAAGCAACAGTCATACAGAATTAATTGATAAAATAAAATGTTTCGTACTCAAACTACAATTTATTTTCAATAGCAATAAATTAGATACGTGTAATCAAGTTTTAGATAATTGTTGCATATATTAATATTAGCTTCTTATTTTATTTCTCAGTTAATCCGTAATCTTAAAGTTTCAGTATAAGTTTAATGTTATATATAACATATAAAGAAACGTTATTTGAATGCATGTTCACTAAATTAGTCATATTATTTTTCAGTGACAACTGTCCGAGGAAGCTTCTTAAACATTACCAAAGTAAGTCGGCTGCACATGGGAGCGTATCTGTGCATAGCTTCAAATGGAGTGGCACCTGCATTGAGTAAAAGAATACTGCTTGGTGTTAGCTGTAAGTAACGTACTTTTGTTACGGTTTATTATTACATGGAATCAAGTTTTTGACCATATTACTTTTGACTCTTCTTACAAAGTCCTTTCAATATAGTGTGTCTGTATAATATTACAGTAAACTCTTTTACCATTCGATATACCTCATATTACAATATACCATCCGTACAACGATCCTTCGATATAACGTTTATGGATCTGTGGGGGTTTAATGAAACGAAATGTATGCTAATACTTATGATTAGATGAACATTTGTACTCTTATACAGCTATGATTTTTCGGGCAGAATCTCATTTTCTTTCGACGCCTTAACTACAGTTTGAAAGTAAATTTATATGTTTTTTCTAAAATGCGTTAAAATTGCAGTAGACCCTATTTAATACAACCTTCGATAAGAAATTATGGAAAATATTAATATTATTATTATTATTATTACGACCCTCTGTGAAATGTTTTTGAATTATAATACATATATTCATCACATAGAGACCTAGTGTTATGGCATTTATGCGTAATTTTACAGTTGACCCTTCTTATTATGATGCCCACCAGCTGGTATGAGTCGTATTACAAAATATTCTCATTACAACGTATTTCAATATAGCGTTCATAGACTCTCATTATGATAAATACTTAATATCGTAATCGGTTGATTAGTTCATATTACAAAACGTTTTGTTATTTGTTACAACTACCTTTCAGTTTAACGGTCACACGTATTTGTCCCGGAAGGGTCTTTACACTGAGGATATACTTTTGTTATATTAAAATTGCAATACCGAAGATCAGGTTATTTTCGAAATTTTAAAAGTAATTTTTAATCTACATAATGTCCATAGTACATGCATTTGAGTTGTTTTCTATTTAATTAAGGTTTATTTTTTGAAGAAATATGTTAATAACCTCCTATAGTTCTCAAATATAATGCATACCTTCCCATATATTACTGAAAGGCGATTCATGCGATGTTTTATTCTGTTCTTCTAACTTGATTTATGTATTTTTCTAATTTTTATAAATAAATAAAAATGCCAATATTGTTCTCATTTCATGATGCTGTATGTGATTTAACATATTAATGTTAAAATAAGTGTAAATAATATTAGAATTTTCTAAAAATCAATTTTTTTTAGTTAAGGTAACCCTTGAAAATTATAATGAACGTATACATGTGTGCGAAACTATTTATTTAATTAAAAGACTTGTTTCTCTTTATTATCGTGAATATATATTTACAAATACAAATAATGACGAATACAAATAATAAATACACACAGAAATATAAATAATTATAAAGGTCTAAGCCTAGCAAGGTTGTTCTTATTTGTTTTTGGTTATTGTTAATGACTATGCGCATTTCCTAAATACACACATTAATTAGAAAAATAACTAATTATATTGTTATTGTTTATTTCCTTATGTTACATAATATTTTAAATCATTTCTTTAATGAATACAAACAAACGCTCTGTATTTGCTGAATACCTGCATTTAATGCTTCAAAATCTAAATGACAAAACTCACATCCTATAAAAAAAATACAAATAACAAAGATTTCGACCCATTTACAAGCAATTCCTTTAATAGAAAATAACTCTTTTAAAGAAATCTAATAAAGGAAGTTAATTAACAAGTATTTATAGCAATAATTGCACACACATTTATCCAGGCAATTGCTTTCATAAATACAGCATAATAAGATTGCACCTTTTGAAACATTGGGGCATAAATATGCATAAAGATCCAGATAAAGATGAATAGAGACACATAAAATAAGCGTATCTAAAATGGAAGAAACGCGTCCCATTTTAGTGTCATTTCATTACGCTCCCCCTTTTACATTCAAACTGATTCATAATTTATTTAACAATCTTATCACAGCTCATAATGTTTCATCACCTTTTCCTGCGATGTAGCAGGTATTAATTTCCGCCTCAAGTCTTGAGTGGAAAAATGGCAAACAAAATCGTTAAGCAATGGCCTTTCTATTAAGAGTGTCAATAGAGTTATGTGGCGCCCTCTATTGGATGAAGTTGATAATCGATTTTGTTCCGGCTAATGGCAAGGCGGATAGAAAAACTGATAAAATGCGAATAGAATGGAATGGCTTTTTCTGCCGCTTTTCTGTCTGTCAAAGAGGGGATCTTGCCTTTGCTGTTGATAGGTAAATCTTTTTTAAAAGGATATCTTTTTTTTGTATTCTTTTGGTATTTTTGAGTTTGCTTTTAAGATTTGGAAGTTGTCCAGTAAAATGCTTAATTCCAAAGCTCAATGCAAATGGGAGAAGTTTGAGAGAGGAAGGAATTTATTTATAGAAAGATTTATTTTTGGGTGATCATTTCCCTTTTGCTGGATATTGCGGATTTTGGGAATAAATATGTAGCTTATAAGTGTTTAAGCTATGAAATGTTTTAAAATACATAATTTAAAATAAGAAGAGCTTATATATAAAATGATGCTTGTGTATTAAATAAAAATATCGACAAATTAAATAAAATGTTTTATGCAATAATAATAAAACATGTATATATACTTTAAATTTTAAAATGCAATTACAAAGAAATATATATCAGTTAAAAAGGCAATTGAAAACAGTGTAAACAAATTCTAACAAATATAATCAGTTTTATGTTTTATTATATGAGTGTGGTTTGAATTAATATTCGTGGTTTATAATTTACTGAGCCTTGATTCGATAGGAAATAGACCAGTGCTGATATAATTTTATAAATATAATGTACTATTATAAGAAACCTCAAAAGCCGGCTGTCCCAATCCAATCCTATATGAAGACATTCTCTTGGATTGCTGCTAATAAGAAATAATTTCATAAAATTATATTATCACTACTTACAAAATATAATAGACAATTATGATAGACAATTATTTTCTCTTCCAATTATATTTTTAAAGTCACATACAATTGCAATTAGTAAATATTTAATCAAGTCTACTATTTCACAACCGGTATGTGAAATACTTTTAACATATCAAAATGGCTAATATTTATTTTGTATGTACATGTATTGCTAAAAACGCAAATATTAAATTTTCAGGAAAATATTTTGACAAAAACGTGTTTTTAGAATGAATGACGACTTGAATGACTTATTGATTACAAATTGACTTTTTAAATGTAATATTTTGAAAATGCTCCCACGGCCTTTTTTATAACAATTATTGTAATATGTATTTATATTATACATATATATCATGAATAACAGAACATCGGAGCCGTGTGCATCAATTCATCTACAGTTACATTTATATATCTGAATCAATAATTTACGCGCTATATCACTAAATATCTATATCCTTTTGTGGTTTATTTAATTCAATGTTAAGAACCACACTATTTTATAGCAGCCATAATTATTCATTGAAAGTTAACAGTTATAACATAAGTTTCTGTATAAACTAAACATGTTTACTTTAATCAAATATATTCACTATCAACACATATTTTTAAGTACACATCAAAAAACAAAAACAAAATATTTGTTTTGCGCTTTTTTTAAGTACTTTATTTACACAAAAAAAGTTTAATTTTCAAAGCGAATTAAATGTACATTTTTTTATAAAAAAATCTTTTAACTCTCCCTTCAGTGATTATCTTGACACATTTCCTTTTAATTAAAAAATGACGAGGAAACTAATGAAAATTTTTCAGTTAGCTCCACTTTGATGTAAATACACTGATAAAATAATGTTAAAAGTTAGTTAATTTTCTTAAAAACATTAAACATAAGTTTTTAAATTGTTGCACATTATCTTTTATAATATAAATTGTTTATAATTAATTAAAAACAATAATAAATTAGATTATATAATTTAATAATTAACTTTACATTCTTGAAAATTTAATATTTTATCGCACATTTTTTATTAAATTTTTTAACACAGTTAAATGAATTACAGAAATTTAAATACTACATTTTTCGCATTTATCCAGAAACACTCAAACTTAAACAATTTTTAAATTGGTGTTAAATAAATTTAGGGCATAAAATGATTTTCAATGTTATAAAATTAAAAATAGTAATAATAAATTATAGTTCGATATATGCTATTTTAAATTATTTCTTTTTACATCAACTTATGCTGTAGTACTATGATAATTAACTTTTAATTAAAATTAATTTACTAGTTTCATTTTATAACAAAATTATTAAGGAGTATTTTATAACATATTATTAAGGAGTATTTTATAACATAATTATTTTATATCATAATTATTGACATTTTGTGTTTGTCTGAAATATTTCACACTATTGTTTTTTATATAAATGTAATTCGAATTTCTTGGGATGATTTAAAAAAGGATTAAATTTTTATAAATATATATATATATATATATATATATATATATATATATATATATATATATATATATATATATATATATATATATATATATATATATATATATATATATATATATATATATATATATATATATATATATATATATATATATATATATATATATATATATATATATATATATATATATATATATATATATATATATATATATATATATATATATATATATATATATATATATATATATATATATATATATATATATATATATATATATATATATATATATATAAATATATATATATATATATATATATTAAAATTTGATAAATATTCTTATTAACAAAATTTTATTAAACAAATTATTATAATAAAAATGAGAATTTGCATGCAATAATTATAGTTTGTAATATCCTAATTTCTTTGAAAAATATTTTTTAATAATATAATTTTATATACTTATTCTTGATTAATATACGTTTTACCACGCACAACACACATAAATCTAAAATGGTATTGAAACATTTTGTGAAACAAAAAAAAACCAAATTAATAATTTGAGAAAATATATTTTGCACATTTTATATGTAACTCCTTTTTATTTAATAAATTGTGTTTAATACAAAATTGTCAATTTTATGTGGCCATTATTTATTTTTAGAAATTAAGTATGTGTGTATTTTACGTTTCATTCCAAGAACGAGGAGAAAGTTACATTTAATATCTTATTCCTTTACTTTAGAAATCATAATCTGAAATAACAACAAATACATTTTTGAATATTTTGCGTTTACCTGTAATGTAAATTGATCCTTGCCAAATTAAAAAATATAACAAATTATATATTTACCAACGAAATATGTAATATTTAGTGTTACATTCCTGAACGTTTTTGCGTTTAAAATAGGATTACTAAACAACCGCAGCTGCTAGCAAAGACTTAGTGTCCCACACAGCCCGAACCTTCAGCACACAGTAGTCAGGTGTATGAAATATAGGCCTAATTACAAAACTGGTTATTATTAAGTCGTTAGAATTGCTGAACTGGGGTTCAAATGTTTCGCTCCTAATTAGTTTGTGCTATTAAAATCCCCTTTTAAACTGCACCGGGATTTGGGTTAAAGTTTAGCTGCCTTGCGGATGCCATTAAACTTGCCTCTGCTTAAGCGGGCCTTGCGCAAATCTTAACCCTTTCGTTAACTCGAATTTAGAACCTTATCAAAGGATTAAATTAAAAAAAAGAACGTATTTGTTTTAATTTCCTTTGACACGTGATAACACGTCCAGTGTTCTCTACTCAGTTATATAAATGTATATTTCCGTGTTTCTCAAAACATACATATTTATGTTTAACATTGTATATATAATGTCATTATAATAAAAAAAATACTATATTCTTACACAAAAATTTTTACATTTAAATGCTTGTGAATATAAAATTACAAGATTTGTTTGAAGTATCAATTAAAACTATTAAAATAATGTAATCAAGTATTTACGAAAAAAAATATTTATTTTTTTAATAAGTGAAAATAATTTTACGACTACAAGCGTATAGTTTACTACATTTGTTGTTTGTAGATGTGTATATATTTAGCAGTAACAAAAAAAATCAATCTTATAAATTTTTATGAATACATTATTTTGCAGATTTTTTTTTATATATTTAAGTCATTTTCAATCATTTAATATGTTTATCTGTTCAAATTATTATGTTACTGCTTTGTATAGTCATGTACAAAATATCTTCAATTTATTATTGAACATAAAATATTATAAAAGCGAATTATCAAATTTATCTAATGAGTAAAATGCCCTTAAAATTGCGATATTTTGTAAATGTTTCGATAATATTTTTCTGAAAATGTAGTATATGTCAGAAAAAAAGGGACGTGTGTTTTGTAGCTACTATTTCAAATTGAAACAAGTTTTTTTGGCAAAAAATATCCTCAAAATGAGCGTGTTTTAAATATCTTAATAACACATAATTTTCAGAAACAAATATTTTACTACAAGTTTTATAATTTATAAATAAGGATGTTACAAAGTTTCTATTACGGGGCACGGTACTGTATGGTGGGTACTTATCGGGAGTTATACAAATATTGACGACCAACAACAGGCTCGAGGCCCAACAAGGTTGGTTCATCTAGTACCTCTTAACTATCCCCCAATGCATATCTAAATTCTTCTTAAAATCCGTTACTCCTTTACAATTAACAATATTCACTGGCAAGTTGTTCCATTTGTCTATTACCCTATTATAGAAATAGTGTTTTCTCCCTTCCCGATTAAAATGGGATTCGTTTAACTTAAACCCATGACCTCTCGTTCTATCACTCATATTAAAATCGTTATCTTGAAAGAGCTGGATGGCCAGAATTGAGTTCGAACACAGAAATTAATAACAAAAGCATTTTATATATATAAATTATTCAAATTTTTTAATATGGTGGGACAACAAACTACGTACGATCACAAACATTATACACGAACGAGCCTCAAAGAATCTGGAATTGTTCTATAATACAGTTCACACACATTACTGCTGCAAGAAAGTTGCTAGTATCACCTACATGGGCTGCTGGACAAGGATGATGACTTTGGAATTTGACCAGAATTGAGTTAGAACACAGAAAATAATAACAAAAGCATTGTATATATATAAATTATTCACATATTTTAATATGGTGGGACAACAAACTAGGTACGATCACAAACACCATACACGAATGAACCTCAAAGAATTTTGAATTGTTCTATAATACAGTTCACACGCATTACTGCTGCAAGAAAGTTGCTAGTATCACCTACATGGGCTGCTGGACAAGGATGATGACTTTGGAATTTGACCAGAATTGAGTTAGAACACAGAAAATAATAACAAAAGCATTGTATATATATAAATTATTCACATATTTTAATATGGTGGGACAACAAACTAGGTACGATCACAAACACCATACACGAATGAACCTCAAAGAATTTTGAATTGTTCTATAATACAGTTCACACGCATTACTGCTGCAAGAAAGTTGCTAGTATCACCTACATGGGCTGTTGGACAAGGATGATGACTTTGGACACACGATAGAAGTCAAGTCCCATTCGAAAAGATAAGAACTAAGTCGCCAAAATAGTTTAACGACAAAAAATAATATTTTTTTCAAAATATTGAATAGTATTAAGAAAATTTACTTCATATTTCCAAGTCAATCCTTAAAATAAATAATTATTTTAGTATAAATAGGTTCAGATTTTCCTTCAAAACTTTAGATTTGAAAAACAAAAAATCGACTTAAAATAGTTTTAAAAATTTAAAAATTGTGTATTACAAAAAATAAATGGATACATGGAGGCATATATGCTACGCCCTATCAAGATTGTTACTCGAATTAAAAGTATATATTAGTGTACAATATCCTAGTATTGCCTAAAATGATTTACATACTATTACTTCTTCATGATTTTATCAATACTAATAGGTTTAGAATAAAATAAAGTAATTATTATGCAATAAAAGTACCATTTAATCATTTTCATCATTCAAATACTGTAAAATGTAAAAATTAAAACACAATCTTAACTCAAAGTATAAGCTAATATGTATTCCTTTTATAGGAATATTATACGTTATAAACATTAAAGGCTCTAATACACGACTAAACACCATAAAAGTCAAAGCCTTGCCTTACTTATCTGAATGCACAGAAAAATACGATGTCCAATACCGATTTCTTCACGTTTTCCCCACTAGTACTTAACTATTAAGAACTTCTTTTTTTTCTGTCTTAAGAAGCTCTCTTTAAGTGCACAGTTGTTAGTGCCCTCAAGATTTAGGTCCTTCCAAGATAGCCATTTAGTCGTAATTCCTCACTGGTCGTCCCTCACCCCCCCCCCCTTCCCAAACCCCCCGTACTAAATCCACGAACGAAGGATTAGCCACCTCTGTGTCACTGAAAAAATAAATATATTGGGGAAGACTTTGGGCTTTTAGAAGTAATGTGAATCGAAAGATAGTGCCCATAGATAAGGATTCGATTCATTTGATAAAACTTTATTAGGATAAGTTTAGGTACGTTTTATAGAAGGGTAATTATTGGGACGTTTCTAGAAATGTGTTGTGTTAATGTATGTTTAAGAATTTTACAATGTTCTGTTGACGGTTATTTAACTTTTTTTGTAAAAATATAATTGATAACATGCCGTAGAAAATGAAATAAAATATCGAATACTATATTTAACTCTCAAGCATTGTGCTTCACGTTTCGATGACAAAGTTATTATTATTTTATATATATAAAAATAGTTCTTCAAACTTTTTTGCCAGTGCTATTTGGTCACTAAACACAAGTTTATGTGCAGTGACTCGTATTTAAAAGCAATGCCTTTAATAATAAATAATATTATTAAGCATGCTTTTAATTAGGTTAAATACTCGTGCACTGAAAACAGCATTAAAGTTTATTCATTAAAATGGACTTTCAGTAAATTAGATATTATGTTAAAGTGCTTTCATTTCATGTATCGCACATTTTATAAATATCTATTTTTACTACCTATTTTATTAAAAAAAAAATTAAAAATTAGTTATATAAACTTTCAACTTTTAACTAACTTTATTTTTTATAGTGATACTATTGCATAGTGTAAAATAATTTATAACAATATTATTTTTTTTATATTTCATTTACATTTTTTTTATGTAATGGGAAAACACACTAATACATGAGTCATTTAAAAAAAAAAACTGTGATATTGCAGTTAAAGCTTAAAATTTGTATAAATTACTTCATGCGAAAGCAAAATTAATACATTAGAACACTAATTATCCGAATTCCGGATCAAACAAAGCGGATCGCCAATTATCCGTATCCAGATAGCTTTAAGAATGAAAAATAATTCAGCAAAATTAACATTTTAAAAGTTTCTTATCGGTGAATGATATTGTCAACCAACCAAAATGCGGCACTGTTTGTGTATTTCCAAGATAGCTTTGTAGGTGAAATAGTGGTTCAAAGTTAAAATTTCTTTCGTATAGAATTTATAATACTTTTAGATTTATGTGCACACTACAGACGATTGGTCAGAAATATTTCCAGTTAAATAATCATAAAAATAATTTTAGCAAAAATCTGAAAAATTCAATTTATACTTTAATTGATCTAAATAGACAAGTTATAACATAAAAAGTTTTTTTTTTCATTATTTCAAGGTCGTCTTTAATGGGTTAAATGAAGTTCTACTGTATAAGATAAATCACTCTTCTCAACGATTGATAAATATTCGTCATTTTGCTTGCAGTCACTCCGATGATATGGATTCCAAATCAACTTGTCGGTGCTCCTGTCGCCACAGACATTCTGCTCCAGTGCAACCTGGAATCCCACCCTAGGTCCGTCACTTACTGGATACGAGAAGGTGGAATCATGGTTTTGACCAACCTCAAGTACAAGACCGAAGTACAACCCACCGTGCTGTACAAAGTGCAGCTGAAATTGTACATTTACAACCTGGAACCGGAAGATTACGGGTCGTACACGTGCGTGGCGAAGAACTCACTTGGGGAAACCGAGGGAACGATACGATTGTACGGTAAGTGGGATATTTCAGTGTTCTTACATGTTGTTTTATTTAACTCATGTTCCGATTGTTGAATAAATTAAAGATTGGTTTCCTAAAAAATATATATTCAACACCATCATTGTACTATATAACTTTAATTTATTTAATATTCGATTACAAGATTTATTAAAATCCATGTGTAGTGAGAATAAGAATCATATTAGGTATAAGTTTTATTGCAATTTTATTTTTTATATTATAAATACGTTGTAAAAATACATTTGTACTGCTGAATTTTATGTATGTGTTGCCGAAAGTGTAAGTGTAAAGTGATCAGTGTATCTGCAGTTTCAATATTAAATATGCGGTTTCACTATACTGACACGAGTGAGTGCGGAAACATCTTTGACTTTTCACATTCAGTAGAAAATTTGCAGTTAAAATTGTGCCTCTGCGAATACACTGAATGCACTTGAAGTGTAAATGAGATAGCTTCTTGAACAACAACAATGTATTTGTACGCTCGTTAGTTCATAACGCTTTATAAGTTTAATTAAATGAAGTACGTTCAAGAATAAACCAACTTAGTCGTATCCTAGCAATTCTATATTCTAAAAAATTAAAAGTTATTCTTTTTAAAAAAAGCATTTGATTTCCTTTAGTGAGATGCCAATACCAACTACTCTAAGGCGATAAAATGCCCTTACGACTGTTCCAAGGGGGTGCCAGATTTTTTAGCAGTTATTATGAGGCTTGATTCTCAAAAATATTCCAGCCTAAAATGTTTTAAAAGGATGATAAAAGCGTGAAAATATATATTATCCATGTAAATAAAAATTTATTTACCTGAACTTATGATGATGTGAAAATATATTATATATGTGTGTGTGTAACATTGTGATGACGTGTTTCTTTTTTTTTAGTTGTGATAGTTTACCCTTTTATACATACGTGTTTGGCTCAGTATAGATTATTTGAAGCATATAAATAATTAATAGCTTTCTACAGCAGTTTTTTCACTAAAAAGAATCAGTGTTTTTTTAATTATCCAGGTGATTGACATTTCAAGCAGATATTATAATTATATACATTTTTATTTTAAGTAAATATTAAAATTATTAAACTGTAATTTAATAATAATATATTTTTACAAATATATTTACAGCAAATAATCTCATTATAGTGGTCAATATACAAAAAATCAATATTATCTTTAAAAATAAGACAACATTTCCCAATATTTAAGAAAACTTTCAACCTAAATAAAGTTTCAAAATAAGATATTGCACTAAATTTTTATAACATGTGGATTCTAACAAAATCCCAAGACAGACGTCGCTTCGACATGACACAGCACAGCATACAAACAATCCCATTTTCATCTGAAACTGCAAACTTGTAAATAATGCATTTCACACTCCGAAAATTACCACGTTAATATCCTCTAGTGAACAGCACTCCGATGCAGTGTCCAAATTACTCGAGGAAGAATTAGCCCCAATAAAATGCGTCAATCTCGATTTCCGCAGAGGCCACGCCGTCGCATTTAAAACGCCGAGTGTTAAGCAGACGTGTCCCTTTAAAGTCTTATGGCGTAGTAACCTTAATTACGGCCGAAATTTTAATTAACGTTTGATGCCTTTGGTATCTTCTTTCTCTCGAAATGTTTGGGGAGCACTCGAGGAACTGGAGCTTGATGAGGATGCTCGCTTTGTATAATTTGGGCTCAAAATGCGATATTTAATTTTAGAGTTGTGAAATTGCTTTCAATGAAGTGCCAGGAGAATGGCCTTTTGGTGGGTGATATGAATTATTTGTAAACAATGGAAATCAAGGTTATGTCATTTCTCGTACGTGCTACATTTTGTGAAGTTCTAGTGTGGTTGCTACGTTGTAAAAATGGACAATAATTTAATGTGGCATATTAATTAGTACTGTTACAGGTAAATTATAAAACTAGTTATAATATATAAAGCTCCCATTTTGAACATTAACTGTAACATTACTGTTATATTATATATATAAATTATTCAAATTTAGTTACGTTTAAACATGCAACTCAATTTTAAGCACATTTTGATCTCCTATAATTATATAATTCATTATTAATTTATTTTTAGTAAAGTCATACTCAATTTTTATATGAACACTAATTGTTTTGTATTTACTCAAATCCGATTTTTACAGTACAGTTGCATTATGCTGACTTTACCCATAATTTTCTTTATCATCTTCAGTGGTTACACAATACACAGACGCTCACGCTATTTTAGCAATTGTAAACTTGTTTTCAATGTTGGGAACTCTAAATATGTTTTCCTCTAGGCGTACACTCATCGTAAATATATAACTTTTAAGTTAAATATAAAAAATTATATTTGAAAATTATTGTAAATGGAGTACATTTATGAGATTAAAAGTGGGTGAATTAATTGGAAAAAACTGCAGATCTCTGAACTGTGATATTACGTGTATGAGTGCCGTAGGGTTAACTTATTTTTATTTTATTTCTCTGTTTTTTTTTATTTGCATTTACGTCTTAAGACATCATACTAAGCGTACTACAACTTTGTAATTGAATATTGTCAAGCATGTCCTAAAATGTTAGAGATATGCACATTGAATTTCCCTCTAGAATGCGCTGTCGGTGGTCCCATTGCATAGCGCATATTCATTTTACTATAACGGCATAAAGGATTTGGCGTCATAAAGGATTGAATTTGTCTTAATATCCCCTTAAAGGAGAAATAATCAGAATAATATTAGCTCATAAATACTGTGTAATCAATTACAGTTATCGGAATTCAAATATTAAAAACGAAAAAGGAATTATGTGGATACCCTGTAGATATCAATGCGCACTTTCAACCCGATCCCCGAAACACAACCCTACACAATATCGTATCCCTATTTTTATCCCACTTCAAACACATAACATACTTTCCTTCCGTTTCTAAATGCATATCGCCGATGCTTTATCTCACACAATCACGAGAGTCGTTTTCCAACTTTCCGATGGCCTTCCATGATTAATGTATGCTTTAAAAGAGATATCCGAAACCATCTCCATTGTGTTTCACCCAAAAGCACCAGGGCACAAGTTCCGAAAACCCTCCCCTTTTCTTCCATGTGAAATTTATATTTTACAGTCTCCACTTTCTGCGGTCTCCAGTTGTAAGTTTGTGTTTCCGATGTCACTTCACTTCGTTTCTTTTCATTTTTTTTTCAAATGTATTTTTCGTCTGCAGAAATCCCACCTCCCTCGTCGAACGTGAACACAAAGGGAGAGGATATTTTTAACTCAAAGTCTGAGAAGCTGAGGAATGGTCATCAGCAGAACTCTTACAAGAAGCACGAGGAGAAAGGTTAGTGATTGAAGCGGGTGTTGTTTTGTTTTGAAAATGAATGCATGTGGGTGACATTTGCCAATTTGTATTGTGGTTTGGTGTTTTAAATATTTAATATTCTCTAAAGACATGCTAATGTTTTCAACAGTAATAAATATACCAATTTAAATACAAAATAATTTGTAAATGTGGTTTAAATAAAGTATTAAATATCAAAATCTTGACAAAACAAGTGTATATTCTAAAAAATACCAATACATTTAATAAAATTAATACTTTTAAATAAATGTAATTTTATAAATAAAAGTAATGCATTGAAATAAAAGTACTATTTTGAAATAAAATTATTACTTTGAATTAAAAGTAATACTTTTAAGTAAAAGTAATACTTTTAAGTAAAAGTAATACTTTTAAGTAAAAGTAATACTTTTAAGTAAAAGTAATACTTTTAAGTAAAAGTAATACTTTTAAGTAAAAGTAATACTTTTAAGTAAAAGTAATACTTTTAAGTAAAAGTAATACTTTTAAGCAAAAGTAATACTTTTAAGCAAAAGTAATACTTTTAAGCAAAAGTAATACTTTTAAGCAAAAGTAATACTTTTAAGCAAAAGTAATACTTTTAAGCAAAAGTAATACTTTTAAGCAAAAGTAATACTTTTAAGCAAAAGTAATACTTTTAAGCAAAAGTAATACTTTTAAGTAAAAGTAATACTTTTAAGCAAAAGTAATACTTTTAAGTAAAAGTAATACTTTTAAGTAAAAGTAATACTTTTAAGTAAAAGTAATACTTTTAAGTAAAAGTAATACTTTTAATTAAAAGTAATACTTTTAAGTAAAAGTAATACTTTTAAGTAAATGTAATACTTTTAAGTAAAAGTAATACTTTTAAGTAAAAGTAATACTTTTAAGTAAAAGTAATAATTTGAAATAAAAAAATGGTTTTAAAAAATAATATTTTTAAATCAATGTAATAGTTTTAAATCAAAGTAATAGTTTTAAAGCAAAGTAATAATTTTAAATCAAAGTAATACTTTTAAAGCAAAGTAATAATTTTAAATTAAAGTAATACTTTTGAAATAAAGCAATATAAGTTCATTACGGGTATATAAAAATATATTTACTAATTAAAAGCCTAATTTACTAAACTATTGGTGCAGAAATAATCTATATTTCAATTTTTTTTTAATTCATTTTGTAAAAAGAAATCTGTAATAAATTATATCAGCAATTGAAAAGTTTTACAGAAATAACAAATATACATATATTTATGCCACCACATCATTTAACTTCCAGCTTAGCAAATATTTAAAAAATAACGTTAGGCAAAAAACAATGAAAACTGTGCACTAATCAAATTTTAGTAGACAGTTGTACAGCGCTCCTTTAAAATTGTTTGCCCATAACTGAAGGGTTTGTTGTTTTCGGATATTCTAAATAAATTAATCTTTGTTTTCCTTAAATATAAATTAAATTATGATTAAAAGCTTTTAGTTTAGTATATATTTGTTCCGTTTGTAGTATTTTTTAAAAAAAATCAAGCAATTAAATGTATCTTTGAAATGTACATCATTTCAATGATAATTGGTATAGGTATTCAAAAATAAATTACGTATGCTATTTTATTTTATTAAAACACACGCAATTATCTAAATTTCTGCTAAGCTATTAAGAAGAGATGTTAAGCTATTAAAAATATATATCGCTTGTTATGTGATACTCATGAACTCATGTTGATGTGACTTATGCGAAGCAATTTAATAAGGTTTTTCAGTTTTATTTAAAGAATTTTAGAAATTCTTAAGCTTCAGTGTGTTTACTTTGAGTAAATATAATACATACTTAACGGTTTAGATTAGTTAGAAAAAGGTAGTGATTCATATTCAATCTATACAAAAATTTAATGTATGTCTTTATAAAATTTTTCATAATCAAAAATCAACTCAAAAAATATTTACACAAGAGTCTCTACATTGACATTGAAATTGAAAGTTTAGGGAAATAAGTTTAATGTATAAATGCTTCTATATTCTATAACGTTTACTGTACTGAAATTAATAATGATAAGAAATATTTTTGTTTATGTAAACAAAATGACAAAAAATAAAATATGTATTTCAATACATCGAGATATTTCATTTTAATAACAACAAATATTTTTTGACTTTCGTTTTCTAAAATCTTATGTTATTGAATAATACAAATAAATACATGTCAGTTTTTATATGTGTAGTATTTCTCGAGATACAACAATAATTCATTTTACTTTGAAAAACAAATCCCAGATTTAATTTGCATAACACTCGCTTGTTATACAAAAAGTAATGAATTAAAAAGGAATCTGAATTCAAACTACGTGCCCTTTCTAAAGCTAAAAACTCTAGGATTTGACTTCCTAGTAATGAAAAACAAAAATTAATTAAAACGTATTGCTTTAAGTTATGTATCTAGGTTTTCTTTTCTGAGTACCCATTCTTTCTTTTGATTTTTTTTTTGAAATACTTAAATTAAAATATTTCATTACTCAAAGAGATTGCGGTTCAAAAAGCGCGTCACATGTTTGGTTACGTTTTTTGTTTCTCCAAGAAAATCACAGAAATGAGTTTAAATTAATTATTTCTTTTCCGAAATTAATAATATTTCGAAACAAAACAAAAATAATATTATTTAGAACACGCTGTAAGACATATTTGAAACTAATCTGAAACCGAAATCAAATGCCGTTTCTGTTTTTCAATACGTAAACTTATTTAATATTAAAGCAAAGTCTGTGATTTTTTTTAGAAGAAAACGTATTCAAATATCTTAAGGAATGTTGCTGTATTTTATAATTCATAAAGCTAAAAAAAATTGGCTTGCAAAGAAATTAAATATGCATGCTACCACTACAAATCGGAAGTTGAAATGCATATTTTTGGAAATCAAAAGTGAAGTGTTTTATTTAAATTGCAATTTTTGTGTACGTTAATTTAAGGATCTACGAGTTTCAGTACTTCTACATGAAAACACACATGCATGCTTACTTTGAAAAACTATTTATATATATATATATATATATATATATATATATATATATATATATATATATATATATATATATATATATATATATATATATATATATATATATATATATATATATATATATATATATATATATATATATATATATATATATATATATATATATATATATATATATATATATATATATATATATATATATATATATATATGAGAATAGAATTATATTTCCTTAATAAGTAATATTAACAAATTAAATTGTGTTAAAGGCACTAAATGTAATATAAATCACACACGTTTTACTCTTGATATTTTTAAATATATTTTATACCTACACTTACACATATACGCATTGATCCGAACGGAGAGACGTTGAATTATTTGCGAGTAATTCATTGAAGAATAAAATAAAAAAAATACTTTTAATATACATGGGGGTTAATAGAAAGGAATTTTCCTGAGTACTCGGAAGCTTAGAGTGTAACTATTAGGTTTTAAATTATTCTTGATTAACTTATTTTCTGCAAACTCATTGATTTTATTAAATAATTTATATTAAATGCATACATGTAAACGTAAACGCTTAAAATTTTGTATTGGATAAAAAAGAATTGTAAAAATACAACTCAAAATTATAAACGTAATACTTTCCTTTCATGTTTGTAAAATTATACAATTAAAATGGAGGATTTGTTGCATATTTAGTTTTTTATCAATTCACCTTTCGTTGAAATGTTATTTAAAGTTAAGTTGTTAAATTTTCATTTATTTAGTATTATATTTATATGGAATCTAAATCAAAATTTGAAATTCAAACTCCTTTAATTGTAGACTATTCACCTCACGAGCCTGCCGATCAGCACTCAAATTTCCAACCCAAAGAAGAGTTTTCTCAAATACTAAAGTCAAAAGGTATTTTTACATTTAAATGATTTGGAAAAACACGAACAAGATTAGTGTTAAAAGGAATATTTAAAACGTAATCGATCTTGATATATATATATATATCGATTGTTTATTGTTTTCATATATAAATATATATAATAAATTATATAAATATATTATATAAATTATTAAATAATAAATTATATAAATTAATAAATAATAAATTATATAAATTATTAAATAATAAATTATATAAATTTTTAAATAATAAATTATATAAATTATTAAATAATAAATTATATAAATTATTAAATAATAAATTATATAAATTATTAAATAATAAATTATATAAATTATTAAATAATAAATTATATAAATTATTAAATAATAAATTATATAAATTATTAAATAATAAATTATATAAATTATTAAATAATAAATTATATAAATTTTTAAATAATAAATTATATAAATTATATATATAATAAATTAATATTAACATTCTAAATTGTTATTCTAAAATTATTTAGTTACTTATGTATATATTTTAAATATGCAGTACAAATGATAAATATTTTATGCTTTTACAAAGTATTACAGCATTAATAGAACGTTCTTGATTAATAAATATGTGTATATTTACTGTAAAATTTATAATTTACTTATAATTAATTATATATATAGTGTAAATATTTTTTTTATTATATTTTTTAAAACATTATATTTTACAATCATGGAAGGAAATTGAGATTATGTAATTATTTCTTAATTAATAAGTGCATTTTTATATCTATAAAAATACTTCGTTGCTTTATCTTTCAATGATATAATACCATAAAGTTTTCATTTAGAAATTTACTATGCCTTGTACTTTATTACATTTACAGTTCACAATAGTTCAATAGTGTGTTTAGGTATATTTTGAATACTGACTTCTCACATTTGTAAAACGATTAAATATCTTACAGGTTATACAAACTCATAGCATATTCAAATTTTACACATATTTTATTTCATTAAATACTTTTTAAAATATTTTGAAATTGTTACAGTTGAACATATTTAAAAAAAAAATCGTTATAAATAAATTAAAAATTATAAAAAAACATATACTGTAATCTTTGCCGTAAAAAGCACTTTACAATTGAAGTCCTTAGTACCAAAAGTACGTAAGTACATTAGTTCTACTTGTTTATAATATTCCAATTGTATATGTTTTCAATTGTCTTATATCGGATTCAAACGAAAATTCACCAAAATTGATGTCCACACATATATTTCTTTTTCCAATACTTTAACCAGCATTTTGAATTCAGCAACACTTTTTTGAAGCCAAGGTGAGGCACATGAACACATAGCCAATCCTTCAGCATTGCCAACTTCAATTTTAAATAGCGCATACGTGTTGGTGGTTTAAACTAAAGAAAACTATTATCATTACATTTCATAATATTGTTTACTCAATTGCGGTCAGTAAAAGTATTTGATAACTTACTTCACTTAAAGCACATCATACATTTCAAGTTATAGTATGCGATTAAATATACATCAAGATCGGTAATTAATGCATATATTCAAGTATTCAATTCCAAACGTAAGTACAATTTAAGAAGAAAAATTATAATGTTAATCAGAATTATGTTATATTAATATAAATATTTTTTAGGTGAAAGTAGCCTATCAGAATGCAGCACAAGTTTTCAAATCCATCGTCTGTCCAGTCTGATTTCACTACTGTTGATATACCTTCATCGGAAATATGTATCAAACATATCGTGACTCTCTTGAAAGCTACATATTGTCAAATGGATCTTTCGACAAGATTTGGAGGCTGTCTCATGACTTTGTTACACGAGATATCCTTCATGTCATCTTAGTAGAGTTATGTACACTATCAGTCACATTGGATCAAATATAGAAAGCCTGCAAGTTCCGAGGATAAATTAAAAAATTTAATTTTCAAACTTCAAATATTGATAACGTATTTGATAAAAATTAGAAAACATGCAATTGAATTTTTTACTGTTGAAAAATATAACCATTAAAAGATTATTGTTTAATAAATACTATATAATTGTGTGTTAAAACTCTAGGTAATTTTTCAAAATATACATCAGTACCATACTGAAAATATTATATTCAACTAACTTTTTGTTGTTAATTAGATACAACTTAATCTAAATATTACACAAATTATTAAAAAATTAAGTTATAATAATTTTATTAAAAAATATTGATTATTCACTAATTGTAATCTTTACTAAGCCACTAAAATTAATAAGTATAATTTTTAAAGATAAGAATTCTAATTTTATAATTATATGTATGATATATATATAAATAAATAAATTGATTTACACGGTATTTTATTTATTATTTATGCCAATTTACATTATTAATTTTTTATATGTTTGTAAAAAGTGTAAAACATTTATATATTTAAATGTTCTGCGTGTTAAAATATATGATTATTTAATATCAGTTATATCGTTATTGATGCATACACACAAATTTTGACTGGATTATAGATTTACCATGGTTCTAAACTATATTTATTAATGAGTATATTATTTTTATTTATTTCTTCTTTAATTTATATTGTACTTAAACATATAAAATTGCATTTATATGAAAATAAATATAATCTTAAAATGATGTATTTTACTCAAACCGTATAAAATATATATTATTTTATTTTAAAGTTTTACATTAATAATCAGTGACATGTTTGTCAAATAATGTCTTGTAACAAACAATTAAAAATATTAAACACTTAAGTTTTAAAATTCGTTTGTATAATAGGTCGTTCAAGCAGCTTTCTGAATTTGATCCAATATCAGTAAAGCTCAACAATCCTGTGTACATTTTCGTGTAGGTGTTTTAAAAGTTTCCAAGACTATCATGTTTTGGGTTGCGTACAAGTATAACCCTGATAAGTACTTCTTATAAATGAGAAAAATTAGAATTTGAAGGAGCATGAAATTATAACAATGGTGTACTTCGTTCTGTGGTACCGTCATATTAGTGTCGATGCCAGCATGTTGAAAAGGTGACAAGATATAATTATGACAGTTGACTTGTGTACTGATATTTATGTCAAAAATTCGTAAATTTTCCAAAATAAGACACATAATTATCCTATTTGGGTCAGCGTCGCATGGTGTGTATGACATATATACAAAATTGTATGGTTCGTGTGGTTTTCTGGCAACCATACGGGGCAGGTTATGGGCAGTATATAATATACAGATATTTAAGAGGATATAACATTTTACAGACCTTCTGGCCAGTCAATTAGAATTTGGAACAGAACACAAAAATAGCTTTTTTTAAATGAATGTAACATAAATTTCGAGAAATATCCGACCAGAACGAAATTAATTTTTTTAAGTATATTTTATTAATTGATTTGTAAGTATGTGACGTTTAGTTTCAAAAGATCAAAACCATATTGTTAGTTCAAAAATTTGTCTAGCCTTTTTGACAACTAATAATTTTACCGTAATATATTTTATTATATAAAGCTAAATAATCGAACAAATAATGGAACAAAAATATTTTGTAAATATATTTAAATAATTTATGTTAATTATATTTTAAAATAATTACTTTAATGATATAAATGTATCAAAATATAGGCGCATTGTTGTATTATAATTTATTAATACAAAGTGATTTATTTAATTTTTTGTGTTTGAAAACCTCCTTCCATGTGGAAATAATAAAATAATAATAACTGGATGCTCATCAAATTTAATCACTT
This sequence comes from Troglohyphantes excavatus, assembly GCA_963932185.1. Lineage (NCBI taxonomy): Eukaryota > Metazoa > Arthropoda > Arachnida > Araneae > Linyphiidae > Troglohyphantes > Troglohyphantes excavatus. The sequence goes on along the minus strand of OZ010668.1, from coordinate 63,149,881 downwards.
GCTTTAAAAAACTACTTATGAATAATTTAAAATATTGAAATTGAAATAAACTGCAACATACATTTACATATAAATAAAAATTTCCAAATTTTGCGCTGAAATGTATATTATGTATATATATTTTGCATATATTAGTGGATTATAAGGTCAATCTTTACCATAGATTGAATCTCTGATTTCTCCTATTGTAGAATAAGCCTGAATTTATGGCGAGTTAATTATTTAAATATGTTTAAAATAATTTGAAAGATTGTGTCATTGCAGCATTTTATTACTTACACAAATATTTAAAAAGAAACTTATATGCATTGTGTATACATATTCTATTTTTTCTGAAAATTGTTGTACCTTGATTGCGAGTCGTGTTTAAAAATCCTCAAATAAAATCTATTGATGTGGGGACATAAATAAAAGAAGAAAACCTATGTAATATTAAATTGTATAATTTCAGAAGAAACTGAAAGTAAACTACATTGTATTTGTGAATGTAAATAACTGTTAAATATTGAGTTCAATAAAGTGGTTTTATTACGAACATCTAGCTTGGTTTTTGGTGTAAAAAGAACTTACGGTGAATTAATATACTGTATCTAATTTTATTTTAATGTTTTAATTAATGTAATTAGATGGTTGAACTATTTTTATTCACTATATAGATATTGATATAATAATAAAAAAAAATTATAAAAAACATTGTATCCTAAATTAAATCATAAGTAGGGTTATCCTAGTATAATATAACTTACAAATAATATTTATGTATTAAACATGAATTGGTGAATTATAAATATAAATATTTGTAATTGTATTTAATTCACCAATAAATATAATATATTTAGTTTCATCTTATTATTAACATATACACATAATTAGCTTTATTATATTAATGTTTTTCTAAATATCAATTAAATTTGTGTAAATATTATAAAAAATACTTAACCCAGTTACTTAAAATATGTATTATTATTGTTATTATATTATCCTACACAGTTACCATTATTTAATACCTTAGAAACATATGTATACAGAGATATAAAGAAATATAGAGATACAGTGAGAGAGAGACAAAGATAGATAGTTGAGAGAGAATGAACAAGAGAAACAAGCATATATACATATATTAACAGAGATATAGACATATAGGCAGAGCTAGAGGGACATAATGAGAAACATATAGATGGACAGAAAGGTACTTTGAATGAGATACATAGAAATATAGACATAAAGAGATATAGAGAAAGAGAGATTCATAGAGATAATGATACTTTACCATTTAAATAAAATATGTTAAAGTGCACTGAGGATATTAATAAACATTTAAAAAACTTTTCATAATAATAAAAATCGTTATTGTTTGTTTGTGGAATTAGGCGATTTATTTTGTTTGCAGCTTTTTTCCGATAAAGTTTTAAACATATGCATTATTAATTGCATAGGCATTATTAAAATCGAACCTAATAATGCACTTTGTTTTTCTACATTGTATTACTTAATATAATTTATTTGTTTCAAATTATAATTATATCGAATTTTAAAACTGCACATTTTGTAAAATTTCTACAGTGCCTTTAAATGTTTATAATGTTTTATTATATTTATATGATCAGGATTATATAAGATATTAATTAGTACATTTTTGAAAATTGTTACATATAAGTTATTACAAAAAACAGCAAATATATAATTTATAAATAAACAAATCATATTACTTTTTTTGGTAAAGGTACATTTTAATTTCATACCACCCATTGTATATGGGGGTAGAAATACGATTATATGACACTTATTGTTTTAAATAAAATATACGCCAAAAAATGGTGAAATTCCCGATGTGATTTTTATTAAATTGCCTTATTTGAATTTTTTGTAATGACATAATGTTTATTAAATAAGTTTACATATTTTTTTTTTTTTTACTTTTTATAAATTTATATCCATTTAATGTGTGACTCCCGTTTTTATAGGTGTCTTACTCCTGTATGGTTAAGTTTAGTTTAAATTGTCACATTTTATACCTACCAATAATAATAAAAAAAAATGTTAATACGCTTTATAATTAATTATTTATAAGTGTATAAAATAATTTTCCTCCAATCCTAAATGTAATAACAATATACGCATCAGTTGCATTTATCATCAACTCAAGGATCAAAACTACTAGAGACAGGTGGGGCCATCTAGTTGTCCTTAGGATAACAAATTGTTGACCTTCTTTAAGTTATCATTTATCATAAATATATTCGTAAGTTTATGTGTTTAATAATTTATTTACAACTGTTAGGTTTTATTTAAAAAAAAAATCGTTGTTTGCAAATAAGTTATTATGCATTTTTTACATTCGTTTGTGTACTATGTGTTTGGTAATTTTATATAATATTACGTTTGCATTATCATTTTAATGACTGATAAAATTCCTTAATCAAAGATTTATGGCAAAAATAAAACGTTTACATTAGTGAACTTTTACATAATTTACTACATATATGCATGCATACTTATATTCATTTGTTTATGTACGCATACATTTGTATATGCATGTTATACATATATTCGTATGTTAGTGTATACACATATGATTATATTCACTTTACATACATTTTAATAAACCCTTATTAATTGCTATCAGTACTCTACTTAATAGCTATCAGTCAATTTAAAATAATATTTTTGTTTAGATATTTGCAAACCAATTATTTATACTTGTTAGTAACCGTTTTGAAATACTTTTTACTTTTTAAATGCAGGAATATAATCTCATACTAAACGTGCCACACGAGATATTACATATTGTACTAGATGTTTGCCATCAAAGTGCATACATGGCATGCGTGATGTACTTTATATATAGTTGGGACAATATATACTATAGTAAACTAGATAGTATTAAAATTAACTGGTTAATAATATAATTAGTATAAACATTGGCCTTTTTCCCATTTAAGATATAAAATATTTTTAGGAATACATGATTATATATCTTGTCCTTTATTTATGAAATTTTAACTTTAAAAAAATGGTAAATATAGCTGTGTTTAAACATTCTAAGTAGTAATCAGTTTAGTATATATAAATACTATTGTGCAGTTCATCGAGATTCAACCACAAAACTATATTATTATTCAATTTGTTTCTTTAAAACCCTCTGGCCGTTCAGAAAATTAACCAAACTGTACAGTTGTTTTCTCTGTGAGGGAGTTCAAATGTTATTTTAATAAATTTATAAAAAATGTCTAAGAAAAAACTTGTTTATTCTTAAAGTAATGGCTTTAAATTTATACCGCAAAAAAAAGTTCTGAAAAGTATTAGAAAATAAAGTATTTTTTATGAATTTAAAATTTTTGTGTATTGCTGGTAAAACAATAGATACAAGGACGCAAAAATACGTTTGTAACGGTCTGAAGGTTACGGTAGATGACTTTCTCTTCTTCAGAATCAATTTTCTTATTTTAAGATATTATTAAGAATTGTAATTATATTTAAAAAAATATACACAATTTATTGACCTAAATGATGAAATCAATATTTGAAATTCGATTATTAATGTAGGTTAAGATTATGATGAAAGTCTCATATGCTGTTTTAAAACAATTTTATACCACCAAAAAGAGTATACAAAAAGAAAAATATTTTATTTTTAGAAACTAAGTAGCTGGTATAAATAAAAAAAACTATTTTGTTTTCATCATATCTAATGTAAATTGTAGATATTTGATTTGGTCCTAATAGCGACAGTTTCTCAGTAAAATAAATACATTTGTGTACGGTATTTGTATTTTGCTTTTGTAATGTATTTTCTAAACATATACTTTCAAATGTGCTTTAAATATTTCATACATGCCAGAAAAAAAAAATTATAAGTTAAATTTAAGAAAATATGGCACTTCGCCAAAACGTCTAAATCAAATATGATTTCTACTTCAAATCGACAACCTAGCGTATTATTTACGTATTGTGTTTTACATGCATTTACGTAAACCATCGGTATAATGTCGTCAGGTATTTAAGGTCTTTTCCCAAATTGTTTAAATCTGCAGTAAGTAGCTTCACAAACTTGTTTACGTAGCATAAATATTTAAGTGTTAAAAATTGTACTACAGTCAGGGACAACCTCAGTTGGGCATAAATCAATTGAATACATATAGCAGAGCTTCCACTTCAGGTTCAACTTAGGTTGTTCCCGAGAATACTAGTCTTTTCATACCAAATTTCACTATGAAGATTGATTTGACGGATTTTCATCGCATTTTTTCTTATTTTATTTTAAATAGAATATTTTAACTTTTGTACAGTAACTAGGGTAGATGGGATATATAAGTGTGTAGCCAATACATGATCCAAGGTATTTTAATATTCAAATCAATGTAGACTACATGTTCACTGTTTCTGCTATATAATTCTTCAATTGCAATAGTTTATTATAGAATTTTAAAAGATTGATGGTGCAGGACCGACCTTTCCTAAAACCATATCGATTCTGCATATCATATTTTTCTTCACGCATAACATATGTATATCACGTTTTACTGCCAGGTACACCATTTAGAAACGATCATAAGCAAACCACAAGCTTCCGTTTTTTGTTTTTAACCATATATTACAATAATAAAGCACACACAACAAAACAATGTGCAACAGTGAACACAATTCGCTCAGTGTCAGATGTTTATTTTTCAAGACGAAAACTGAATATGGGATATCCTTTCTGTAGTGTGATGGTAATTTTAAATAGGCAATGCAAACAATAAACATTGTCTTTTATATATTGCCATATTTTATGTAAAATGTATTTTTGTGCACATGAGGTCATCAGGCGTGTAAAGAAAATCAAAGACAGTGAATATATATATATATATATATATATATATATATATATATATATATATATATATATATATATATATATATATATATATATATATATATATATATATATATATATATATTCCTGTTGGATTAATATTAGTCTTACGCGGTAACACGTCTTAAGCGTCAATAAGTGCAATGTGTGCGCCTTTAATCACAAAGCAAACGTACAAACGCATGTTCTTATCCATGTTCGTCAAATCAGCAGTGATTTGTTCCTTCGGTTGGTGAAGTTCCTTCAGTAGACAAACTATGTTCTTCGCATACCCTTACAGGAAGAAATCACATGTAGGGATATCAGAAGTCTTTGTATGCATAGAAACAGCAGAACATCTTGCACACCAAATCCAGCAGTTCTGAGTTGATACATGCAAGTATGGAACGAACTGTAATACCGTTTGAACACGCGATGTGTGACTCACAGTGAACTCATTGAAAATCTGAATTAGGGTGAATGCACTAGTTACCGTCTCTACGTACCAGTTACTGATTAGGAAGTCTTGTGTCAAAGTTTAATATTGATTTGCTTTAAATAATTAGCTGTATTTAACGTAGCAATATAATCATAGTTTCATTGTATTTAAAACAAAATAATCTATGTTTTAAAGAAATAAAATAAAATTCATATATTGAATTACTTTGACTCATACCCTCTAATAAAAACGTTCTTAAAAAATATTTTTTTTAAAGAATTTAAAATAAAAAACATTCTAGCAAAAATCTTTAAATATATTATTTTTAAAGACATCATATTGTTCTATATTTGGTTGGTTACCAATTATAATTTTATATAAAGTATATAATGGATTTTTAAAAATATTTAAATACGAAGTTTAAACATTTTTTAAATCATACTATTTCAAAAGAAAGGTAAATTAAATATTGAAATATTCTACACAAAAACAATAATAGAACACATTGCAAATAAAAAATAATAGATTGTTTTTTTTCATTTGAGAGGAAAGATACATTTTACCAACCAAACACATATTAGTGACTTTGTTAAAATATACTCAATACTGTGCATTCCCCTTAATAATTCATGCAATACTTTTCTTTTCTAAATTGCTGTCGTGTGTTATTATTGACCAGCATTTACCTAGTTCAATTTCTATCCCATCCCTCTAAACATTTTCGTATTAGAAATCTTTCATTAAGACGCAAAGAGGGCTGTAACAGAGACATCTCCAACCCCCCCCCCCCCCCAACTCTCAGAAACCCTCACAACATTATAGGGGGGTGGGGGTAGCAGTAACTTCAGAACTTGGCGAGGGAAGGGGGGGGGATAGAATCAGAATTGTTTATCAATAATCAATCAAGAAGCTCAATTGCGTTGGCTGCTATATTCCCCCTATGAGAGTCACAGCAGTTTTCTTTTTCCTCCCCCCTGAATAATTGATGTGTGTTTTCCCTCAGAGTTGAAAGTTTCTGTATCTGCTCTTCGGGGTTAGGTTTGGATAGGGGGGAGTATCAGCGATATTTGGATGGAAGTCCGGTTTAATTAAGGGTGTGTTTGTAGAGGATGATTGGAAGAAATAGGATTGGAGCGGCTGGATGTATTTAAAATGATAAATGATTTTGAAAAGCAAAGAAAGGGTATTTGTTTAAGATTTGTTTTTCATGCTGAGTTTTTAAATTGATGTGGAGCGTATATTTATTTGAGTAAAACAAAGTATATATTTGTTGAATAGGTTGAGTTGTGTAATTAATTTTGTGAAATAAATATATTGATTTTATATATAAATTTAAAAAAAGAATAGTGCAGCTAAATTCATGTTTAATTAAATTAGTTAAATTAGTTCTAATGAAATTTATTCAAACTATAAAAAGATCGATGTGACAAAAAATATCTTAGCAATGACACATTGACAGATTTTTAAAAATTGTATTAAGTAGTAATAAATTAGGTTAACAAAAATTAAAACACTTATTTGATATACCCACACCTTTACTTTTTTTCTTCGACATATTTGACTACACTTGAAAAATGCATCACAATATTGTGCAGTATATTATATATAATGCACAAGTATATTATATATACTGCACAAGTATATTATATATACTGCACAAGATTGTAATACATTTTTGAAAAGCAGTCAAATATGTCAAAGATCAAAAGTAAAATTTCGTAATATAAATACACATGTTAAATAAACCCATACTAATTTAGATGAAACTGTTCTCTACTATTAAAATTAAAAAACAACAACTTTCTATAAAATATTTAAAAAACTTTTCACACCTTTATTGTAATGCAGAAGTAACAAAGGCAATTCTATTACGAAACAAAACATTCGCTAGTTCCCAAATACATCAAAATTAAATTACTCATTTTTGTTTATGATATATCTATTGTCACAATACAATTAACAAAAAAAAAAGAGACATTCCCATAGTAATGTTACACAATCAATCAACATACCCAACTACGTTGCAATATCTAGCAAATAAGAACCATTATCCAAGAAAAAAATATTAAATTTTTACCCATCCCCTCACATACCCCAGCCATCTGTCACCACGTCTCTCTCTCCAATGAAGGCATGGCTTCTCACTTTTGCTGCCCCATTAAAACTGAGACGTATCTCGGAGCCGCTAACGATGATATTGACAGATACCCAGACCTATAAGGGGATCATACGTAATCCCTGTTTAACCCCGAGCTCCCCCTCCCTTCATGCAATGGACTCCCCCATTCGTGTATTTTTTTTTATATATTCTTGTTTTCACGTCATGGTGGCACAAAGACTGTAATAAATGTTGCAGTCTGTCCTTACGAGTTAAGCATGGGATTCCGTAACGCGAACGTGTGTCTGATGATGAAGTGATGGAGTTTTTATGAGTCTCTGGTTCGTTTCTTCAGGGCTGCTGTTGGGGTAGTTTATTTGATGGGCTTTATTAATGGGGTGGAGACAATTTGTTTTAATGTTCTGCTTGTTCGTGAGATTTAGGTAAGACATTATCATTGGGGAAGATGGTGGGGCATGGCTAGTTTTGGGAGGGTCGGGTGGATGTGAAATGGAGAATTGATTTTGTATCGATAACAGTTTTTGAATTTGTGTAGTGTTTTTATTTTAATGATGTATTTGTTGTATAACAACGTGTGTTGTATATTTCTTTAATTTGGTATTAAAGTACTGTTTTAATTGCAGTTTCAATATTCTATACGCTTATCGTCGTCTTACTTTGAAACCAAAACTACAATTAATTTATGCAATACTGTAATTAACTAATTATAATAGGAAATAAACTATAATACTTTTTCAGCAATATCGGTTTGTTTTGTATAAAACAACATGTAAATAAGAAATAGTTATGCAATAAAATAATTCTATGTAATAATTATAATATGCGATTTATCAAATAGAATATACTCAAAACCAATGTGTTGCGTAATCAAAAGTTATGTATTTGCGACATCTCAAAAATTGAAGAAAATGTTTATTTGTAAGCATATGAACTTTTACGGTTATATATATATATATATATATATATATATATATATATATATATATATATATATATATATATATATATATATATATATATATATATATATATATATATATATATATATATATATTGTCTAAACAACATAAGTAACATATGATCAAACACAATATCGTACATTATGTGATTCCTTGCTAAAATAAATCACTCTTATACAAATAAACTTTGTTCTAAATATATCTAATGCCATATTAAAATAAGGACAATTCTAAATATTTTATTTTACAAATGTTTTTTTTTAATATTAATGAAAAAGAGAACAATAAGCAAACTGTAAAGACTTAAATACAATTATCCTACTTCAAGTTCTTTCTAAAATAATTAACTTATACTGAATGCCGTGATTCAATAAACGGTTTCTTGTTTTTTTACTGACTCTAAATAAGTTGAAATGCTGTGTAAAATCATTCGTTTCATGAGTATCAGAACGTTGCGCCATCTAGTTTAAGATAATGGATATAAAAAGGATTTGTTTGTTGTTATAACAACTATTGTTTCATTCACACGGCTTTTGATTCAATTGCTTAAGTGATTTTATTTGTAAAATACGAGAGATTAAAAATAAATAAATTTATTATTTTAAAAAATGTATTTCAATACTTTTTTGATAAAAAAATAAACATGTTCAAATGTTGATATGTTTGTATGCTTGATATGTTTAAATGCTGTTTCGTGAAGAATATATACTTATAAAAAACAACTTTTCATTATGTTATTGATAAAAGCAATTTTAATTATTGCAATATTACACAGATTATTCATATTTTATAAATTAACATCCTATACTTAAATAGATGCTTAATAAAGTATTATATTTGTATATGAAATATTATAATCACTTTGGAATTTTAAAGATAATTTAGCATTGAATATTAGTTTGAAAAAAATATGCTTTACATTTGAATTTCATAGCATAATATGCAAGTGACGATTTGTTCTGCCTGTTTCATATTCATGAATTTAAATTTGTTTTCCTCACAATAAACAACATATATAATAAATTAAAATAATTTTAATCCAATAACAGTTGTTTACTAATGATAAACCAAAAATGAATTAAATACTGTTTTCTACAAATATAATTGTGACATAAATAACACCACATTGAGATTTACATTAAAACATTTTTGAAAGTTTAATTTGAATTAGAATTTATTTCGATTTAAAGTTAAATTTGAATTACGATTTATTACTCACGAAAATAAAGTGTACACATATTTACATAACTTAGTTTTATCCTTACATAATTTACATTAGCATTTAAAGCCGATTTGGGAACAATATAATTTTATGTTTTGGACATTATATCGACGATTAGGAAATTTAATAATCAAACTCTTCCCTAAATAAGTGCATTTGCGTATTAACTTTGAAACATAAAAAACTAATATATGTTATTTTTGTTAAACAAACATTATTTAAAATTTCAATTAATAATTGCATCATCAAAGTGTATATCCGTACCTTTCAATTGTTTTCTTTATTAATACATATAAACTAAAAAATCATAAAAATTCCAAAACTTTCTTTTTGTTACATATTTATAGTATTGTGTGATTTTTGAAAATAATATACTTGAATATTTCAAAAATATGTATTTGTTAGCAAAACAATACGGGTTGGAAAAATAAATTATACGTTCTCTCCATGAAAGAAATCTTATGTATTCGATATTTTGTTTTGTGTTAATGAATTAATCTATAACAATGAAACAAAGCTGTCTGTTGATCGCTGAACATGCTACTTCCTTTTCGTATAAACGGCTGAAAATTTATATATAAGTAATATTCATCATTTAAATGTGCACCTGCTGCTCATTAATTTAAAATTCGGTTTAGCTTATTAATGAATGAATAACAGCTTTAGTAGCAATTGTTTTCAATGTTCAATTAAAAATACATATTGTTGGCACGGTTATAATAATGGTAGGTTTTTTACAACAATAAAATAACTTAAAATAAATTAACTAGACATAGTAATTGCTTAAAATAGTTATAAAAATAATTATTTAATATAATAGTAATGATACTAAGGGTTTTAGCCATCAAAATTGAAGGTACATATCTGTATAATTCTACTTCTATAATTATACTTCATTATATACTAATCACGGCTACATTTCAATAATAAAATGATTAAAGGAGCAGCGAAAGTGAAAATCTGATTTAATATATGCATTGTTTGACTTTAGTTTAGGTAATTTATTTATTCATTTCTATAATATATCGTTTAATTTAACCCCGTGCGAAGAAATTGTATATATTCTAGTTAATAAATAAAAATAAAATTGGTACAATATTTCAGAAATAACTTTGCAAAGTTTTATAACTTAAATATATACAAATATGACATATACGTTATTATTTTTGAATATACAAGTAGTCTAGTGACAGCAACAACACACTTACGAAATAATACCAAACAAAACTAAAATCAAATCTTCAAGTCCCAACACTCGATACAACTCAAAATCAAATCAATTTTCGCCATGAAAAATTCACAACCATTTCATCCACTCCGACTGAGAAACGATGTCAGTATCACATCCGTAATGACACCATTTCGTTTTATGCTTTCCATTATATTTCCGTACACCCTCTCCAAAAAGTGCTTCCTAAATTGCCCACTCTCCGATAATATGGTGTACACACACAAGGGCGTATGTTCACGATTCAGGGTGGAAGGACTTTCTGTCAATAAAGTATAAACGCTTCTGCAGCTTGGGGCACATGCGGGTTTCGGGCTAATATCACGCTTGATAGAGTAAGTGGGATGGAGAAGTCGTAGATGAAAAACTAGTGGTCGTTTGTAGATGGGGTGGATGCTTTCTTCAACGTTTTGTACATCACTACAGAAATTGGCTTTATAGTAATTTTTGTGGGTGGTGATTAAAAATAATATTAAAAAAATATATTTGTTAATTTAATTAATTTTTAAAGTAGATTTGTTTACATGAAAAATGGTGTAGTTCATCTACACATTATGGACGTATTATACACAGTGCCTAAATTAATATATGTGTATACGCCATGATCGGTCGTTGTTTTTTGAAATACATATTTGGGTGACCCTTTCGGCGACCGTAGTTGTATGACTTTTTACGCCCACGCTATTGTAGACTCCATTTATGATTCAAGAGGTTTAATTAAATGCTAATAAATAATTTGATGAATGCCATAGTATTTAGGAAACAAATAAACTTTAACGATGATTATATAATGGTTAAACAATTTGATGAGGAGCGCGAGAGATGTGCATGTTGTTACTATGGCTGGCTGCCTGGGAACGTCTCTATTGAGTTAGTATTGTTCACGGGATTCGGCTGCCCCCTGCTTGGGCTTCATGTGTTGGAGCTATGCGATTGGTTCTGGATGTAAACAATGATAAAGTGGATAATTCTTTCTAGGAATTTCTTGAAAGAGAAAGAAAGGTGAACTAGCAACAAGTCAATGCACCCTATTTTACGAAATCGATTTCGCAATAGTTCTGAAAAGTTACATAGTTGATACAAAATAAATGCATATATGGGTTTTATCATGGAAACAAGAAGTGTAGCAATACCCACAAGTCTTCGAGGTCAAAACGTAAGTCATAGTCAGGAGAATAGACTTGCATTTAAGATGTGTTCAATCACACATTTCTTCCAATCTGACCTCGATAACGTTAACATGTTAAAAATAATAATTTATGTGATTTTGTTTTGCAAAATTATTTTCATGAACCTTTCGTTAATAGCATTGTAATTTAGATGAATAAGTAAGTTAAAAAACACATTTTTTTAATTTCCTATCCTTAATTTCCCTAACCAAAGAAAAGTCAAATAATAAGTCATTATGTGGCTGAAATTGTTTTAATACAAGTAATTGGAACAAAATGGAAATTATTTTTGATGGGGTAAGTTAAAATATATAAGAAATATCATCAATTTTATTTAATTTCTAACTTTAAAAATCAAAACAAGATATAAAAATGTAAAACGCTTTTTTTAAATTGACACAGAAAATGACCACTAAAGTTACTTATGCTACAAAATACTTTGTAAATTTTGCTTAAAAAATAATAGTTTTTATATGTGATCGAAAAAGTAAAACATGGGTGGAAAATTTTTATTATTGTCATTTTTAATTAATTCGAGAAATGAAATATAAATAATATTTTCAATTTGATTTTGGAAAATTATAGACAATTTTTTATGTAGACAAGTAAGTATCTTAAAACTTTATGGGTAAACGATTGTTTAAACTCTGAAGTTGAGAAACTTAACGTTGTGGGAGGGGAAGAGGAGGGGCATCCTATGAGATGATTCTCATTTTAAAACAGGACGGACATTGGACAAATAATATACTTTTAAATTAAATTGCTTTGTTTTTTTAATATGTATATGTTTTAGGGTTATATAAGATTCCTGTATCTGCCAAATACTAGAGTGAGTCCAAGTAAATTCAAATATATAGGATACATTTATTTCAGGACCATTGAAGTCCTATTTTTACGATTTGCAAGCCAGTGCTAAAGAATGAATATATACTGATTATATTTTAGTGCTATTAAAAACAAATTACTCGAGATTTTATAATATATCTGACATTTTTTCTGAAAATTACTTTTTATAATGATTACTTATAGAATATATTTATATATTTCGAAACAAATATTTAAATAGTTTTTTATATTTACAGATAAAACACATTTGGGTATGGTTTAAAAAACTATTCAACTTGCTTAACATGATTTGTCGTGTTAGTATATATAATTATTATAATGTATATTGTGTTTTAAATACTGGATGCATTTTCAATTAGTAAAATCATATGTTCTATTAACATTAAATTATAAATCAAATAATTAATCAAATACTAAGCAGACATACAGTAAAGGTAGTTCTAAATTCATATTATATCATTAAAACGCAATAGTGTCTGTGCCTCCATCCTATTAGAAATAGTTGCAACTAAAACATTACATACCATTAGGCACTTAAAAAAATATAATGTGTCCATTTTTTCCCCGAAATAACTCTAAAACAGCGTGGCCAAATACCATAAAAATATTTCAATTGTATAACATATAATGCAGAATATATTTACACAATTTGTTTAGATCGATGAATTCCCACACAATTCTTAGATATGAAAAACAGTTTTTTAAAATAAAAGTTCACAGTTTGAAGTATCAGTGGTAACTGCTAAAAATAATAGAGGTAAATTAAAATTTGTCAATTTATGATTTTCGTTGTCTAGGTAACGTCGTACAATTTTATATGGTACAAGCGGAATAGGCACCATACATACTATTAGTACTACATATTTTATTTGAAAATGTTGTTTACTAATACGAGTTTTTTAAACAAATTATTGGAATTTACTGTCACATTTTTAAAAACTAAATTTCAGATGTGATTTTTAATAACTTACATTCATCTTTCAATATAACCAAATTCGTATTACAATCAAATAATACGTATTTAGGAGGAATTAATGCACCTTGGCCTAGGCTGCGATTTGTAATATAAATTATTATTTTATTTTTTTACAAATTACGCTGCATTCATGCAAATCATTTTAGGGTGGGGGAGGTTTTGTTAGTCAGTTATTAATTTAAAAATATGTGTATGTTGCCATAACAAAATATATTTATCAATGCATTTATACTTATTTATTAAAAAATACTTAGTGTAATGAAAAATATGTAATATTGATAAATGTATGGTTATCGAATGAACTGCATGGTTAAAAAAACAATACCTTTTATTGCAATTTAAAGTTTAACAAAGTAGTTTTTATAATCGTATAATAAAACGTTATAAAGTATGTATGATCGTATCAGGTGAAATGTAGTTACACAAAATGACAGATGATATAATTCCAATATTACAATTCTTTCATTGGTTGTAGTAGGCCATAATTATTGGTAATATTTATTTTGTAACTATTAATATGTTGTATATGATGGAATGGCAACGATGACCAAACTGAGAAAAATAATACTGAAATATTATATAATAATGAAACATAAATAAATAAGATTAAACATATAATACACAGAAAAGTAAGTTACTACTTCCAGTAGATTAAAATTTTGAAGTTGGCAGACGGATTGGCTTTTCATATATATAGTATGGAGAATGCTGCAATGAAAACTAATAAAGATTTATGTAATGGATAAATGATTTATTTACACGAAAGAAAATCAAATCAAATAAAGTTATGAATGAATGTGTGAATCATGCTGTCAACTTTATCTTAGGAGTTTCTTGCCTACAGATTTTCATCTTTCAACTATTTCTTACAACTTTACTACATACGATACACAAGTTTCAAATTTCTATTAGAAAAAACGTGATTGGTACTTTTGAATATTAAAAAAATACTTATATGAAAGAAAACTATGTATTTACACGTGATGCAAAACATACTATAAAATACGTCATATTATATGTTGAGTAATATTTATTTTCAAATGAAACTACTTTCGAAATTTAATAGATTTTGTACGTCAACGAAATTATACACGTGGAAAATATGAAAATTATCAAAAGGAAACTCAAATTGAGGATAATTCTGATTCATTCAACGTACTCTTTTTGGGTCTTAGCACCAATGTACAATAATTCAGAAGAAATTATAAAAATTGAAAGCATTTATCCCTATGATGAAAATGTAGCAATTCTTGTTGGTACCATGTCAATATGACAAAGATAAAAAGATCAACGAGGATAAGAACAATTTATAGAAATACATGGTTGAAGATGCAACCAAAATGAAATTCAGTGTTCTTATATCAACAATACGTTTACGTAAATGTAACTTCATAAATATATACACAATATTTTGAGTATTCCAAACTCACAGCTTCATAATTTAAAAAAAAATTAATTTATTGTATGCTACATTACTAAATTTTATTAATTGTTCCATCAATGTTCTTAAAAATATATTTCTACTTAAAAATAAAGAATTTGTTATTAACTCGTTAAGTTATTCGTATAGTAAAAAATATGAATATAAAGTTATTGTTTTCACACACAAATCCATCTTTTGTATTTATATAATTCTTTACAAATAACCTTAATTTGTATTTTGCATTATCTGGATGCACAGTAGTACATTGTCAAGTTCGTGGCGGCATTGATATTCTGTACCAAAACTGTTTCGACCAAACTTTCGGACACCTCTTGGTAAAGTTCTCTATAACACAAGTATAAGCAAACACTTTATTATTTGCCTATATGCGTATACTGAACTAGCAAACAAATCAGTGGTCTAGCTATTTTTTATCACCGATTACTGAAAATGTCAATTTCTTAATGCTGCCTGACTCACTCACAGATCATTAATACCGTTTTAGTACATTCGGGTGTTGCAGAATCTTAAAATTCGGCATATTGATAGGATTTACCATACAGAAAAATCTAAAATTCTATAATTTTACACGTATAACTTATAAAAATTGGTTGGCTATTTTATTTAACTAAAATATTTCCTAATAAGACACAACACAAATTCAGAAATCGTACCATGTTGAATTTGTACTGGCATATATATATATATATATATATATATATATATATATATATATATATATATATATATATATATATATATGTTTTTATGTAATTATTCTTAATAATTATGATAGCTGATAATCATTCAATTTCTTGAATACTACTTAATATTATATTGATGTGTTAATAAACGAGAGTATATTATGTATGTTTAGCCTGGGAATGTGTGTCGTTTGTTTCGTTCATTTCGTTTGTATTACTTGTATCGTTTGTTTTGTTCAATTCGTTCAAAACGTTTATGTTATTTGAGTTGTTTGATTCGTTTGTTTGGATGTATTAATTTGTTCAATCGAATCGTTTGTTTGACGTAAAAAACACGGATAATAATTTTTTAGGTTTAAAAATAAATGAATAAATTTATAGTGAAAAATTGTGGATCTGGCTAGGGCAGTGATATCATGAAATGGTTCAATATGACTTTTTTATAGACACGACACCAACCAAATAACTGCGATAGCATAATAAAATTTATCAAATAATTAGGAGATAAATCATTGTAAGGTCCATTTTATGCCCTTGTGGAGAGTGAAGTAGTAGAACGGAATATTAAAATGCACTACATACCGTGGCTTCGAAGGCACATTTTCATACTTGGGAGTTTAAAATACGACAAATACAAAAGGAAGTAAAATCCCAACTGAAATATTCTGCAAAAATGGCAAAATTCTAAACAACAAAAAACCATAGCAATGAAAACATTGCGGTCCAGTTACAGATATTTAAAAATGCGTCATGACCAATCATTTAAATAATATTTTATAAAATTCGTAATCGCATTGAGACCTTGATAATATGACCATTTCTAATATTTAATAAGTGCACAATATTTACACATAAATGCTTTGAAAAAGTATTCCGTAAAAAAGTGTTCCGTTTTTTTTTTAAATTAGTAAAAAAGTATTAATATAAAAACAGTAGCACATTTTGTAATTAAATGTTGAATGTAGTCCCTTTTCTAAACCAAAAAGCATTGCGTAAACAACTTATAAATTACTATATTTAATTTAAGTTTGAGGGAAAATTCAAATTTCTCCCTATACATAAATATTAAAAATAAGAAAAATTATATTTTTGAAATATCTCCTAATATAAACATATTTAAGTTGAAAAATTTGCCCCCAAATTGGGTTTCACTAAAATTGAGATTCTTACAATGTTTATTTTGTGGAAGGTCCCTTTCGTCCTAACGCAAACGATCTCAATCACGAACCAAAAAGAAAAGTCCTAGTTGGGAGAGTTAATTACACTATTTAAAGAGTCAAACCGTGAAGACTTTCAATTCATGAGAACTGTAAAGGATTACTGCATTATTCTAAGCAAATTGCGTGTCAGTCATTTATAAAGAAATCAACAGAAAGCTTTAAAGTAGTTTATTTAAAAGCATTTTTTCATGCATAGTTCTTTTTGTTATAAGATATACGTTATTTGAGGGTAGCATG
Organism: Troglohyphantes excavatus; assembly: GCA_963932185.1. Lineage (NCBI taxonomy): Eukaryota > Metazoa > Arthropoda > Arachnida > Araneae > Linyphiidae > Troglohyphantes > Troglohyphantes excavatus. The sequence continues at coordinate 63,132,502 of OZ010668.1, read as the reverse complement.
GTTAAATATTTTATAGTTGAAGGACAATACACTTTAAAGGAAAAATATATACATATTTATGATTTCAAATAGATTATTTTTTTTTTAAATAAGCCATGTTCTTGTAAAATTCGAAATATAAGTTTTTTTTTAGAATTGTCAGAATATTAAATTAAAAAACATGTTATGTCTATATATATATATATATATATATATATATATATATATATATATATATATATATATATATATATATATATATATATATATATATATATATATATATATATATATATATATATATATATATATATATATATATATATATATATATATTGCAATTATTATTAAATGAAAGGAGATTTTTGGTTTTAAACGCTAAATAACTTTATGCTTTGCAAAACACAATTTTTATTAGTTTTCATATCTTAATTGTCTTATGATCTACCTTATAAACGAATATATTTTATTTTTTACAGTACTTGCTATAAGTATTATGTTTTCCTTAAATATTTACAGCAAGGCAACATTTTAAACACAATTATCCAATGTAATTGGTTAAAAATTAGAAAAATATATTACGTTTCACTATATAATTCATGATTTTGACCTAGTGAAACATGTAATTTATTTAGGTTGATGTAGTGCTTAAAATATGTTTTCTCAAATATTTTGTTATTTACTGCATAGTGATACATTTATTCACTTTAAGTTTACAAATGCTATTGTTTCATATATAAATATTTATATTATTATATCAAACATCTCTATTTACATAAAACATGAAATAATTACATCTAAAAAACTTCCATAAATATATTTTATGTGCTCAACTCTTATCTATGTTCTATATAATAATAAAATATCTGACTAAATCTTATTAAATATATATTTAGACTCCAAGTTCAGTTATATTCAAAATTATTAAAATTATTTTATAATAAACAGGATCTTCAAATTCAAACTTTAACGGAATATAAATTTTGCTACTCATCGTGAATGGAATTATGACTCAATTTCAATGAACAATTTAGCTTTAAAACTATTATCGGTGTTTATTATAATAACGATTCTGCGTTATATGTGTACACTAGAGATTTTCTTAAGGAACAATGTTTTGAATGATAATTCAAATATGTGAATTACCCGTTGATCGTATGCCCTTGTTATTTGAGTTGTGTTAGTAGTTTGCCTACATCATTAAACTGGACTAAATGATTGTCGCCCAGTTTAAAAAATGTTGCTACAAACTCTAAACAAACTAAATGGCTTTTATGTTTATTATTATTATATATATATATATATATATATATATATATATATATATATATTTAAAAGGTGTGCTCGTTCTCGCGCTTTATGACTTCTGACGGAGGGCGGAGAAAGGAAATTTTTGTTGTCATAGTGACGCCTACCTCCGCCTTCTATGGGCGTGTCTAATGCTCTCGTTTGTACAGTCGTTTTAGGAGTCTACATACAGTCCACTCGACCGATCTACCATTTTCCAATGGGTAATTAATTGTAAAATATATACTACATAATTTAAACTTTTCTACATTTTTCGGTGTTCTGTATGTAATTCGAAACGATTACTCCTACAAATTTGTCCGGTATACTTAGAAACATTTTAATTGTTCAACTAAATAGTTTTAAATAAATTTTCGTTTTTTTAATAAAAACATTATTGTAATAGTATATTAAATATTTCTAAAATGTTTAAATGAAAAAGGTTACGTAACATTAATTATAAAAAAAATTAAACAATGCACACCCACTCCTCAAACTAAATTGAAAAATAATTCACGGCATATTTCTCATTACTGACTTAATTGGATTTTTACTTTTCAAATATACCACAAAAATACTTCCTAAAAGCTGAAAAAAATGCGGGGAATACCCCTTATCTGAAACCAACTAAAAATACCAGGATTCCTTTGACCAACTTTATAGACTTTCCTGTCTTTTATGAAGCCACAAAAGGGGTCGTTTATACCACCCGTTATGGTAGTTCATGCCCGAACTGCACCATAACTGCGGGCACCTCTAAGGCTGAGTACCACATTTTAATTAAGATTTAGCACCTCTAATTTCACTTCTCTAGTTTTTATGTCTGGAAGTTCCCGGGAAGTATATGAGACAGGGACCTTGCTGGCAGAAATTATTTTAATTCGCATACTTTCGTCATTGGATGTAAGTGCGACTTTCTGGCGCCGTAAAGTCACTGTGATCTGAGGGTTATTAATTAGGAGGGAGAGTGATATGGTAAATATCATGGGGGTATTGAAAAAAATATTTGGGTGTGGACGTCTTTAAAGTAGGATATTCAAGTTTGTCTGAAGTTGCTATGACAATAACACTTTTAAAAATTAATGCTAATTTTTTACATAGAGTAATGATACAAATAGAGGAATAAAAATGCTGATTTCCGTGTGTCCATCATTGAAACCACGTGATATGTGGAAATGCCAATTCATTCATGCGCCAATATTACTTGGCAGGCCTTGGCGACTTTAAGAACTAAACAAAATCGAAGTATTGTAACATGGTTTTGTGTTTAATTTTGTATTTAAATATACTTTTTTTTGAACGAGTGGCACAATTTAAGGGAGTTTAACAGATATATTAAGGATATTTTTCTTACTTTGTAGTTTTGAAATAATTGCATTACGTTTTTATTTTTAAAAATTACCATAAGCGAAGTTCTTTCAATTGTTATTTTGTATACTTCAATAAGAAAATATGAACAATAAAACCTGAGAAATATAAAGAGTTTCGCTTCTTCGAATATTGAACACAAATAAAATATTTTCGTTTCGTTAATGAAGAGGAAATAGTTAGCGCATATTGTTTGAAAATAAGTAAATACGTACATATATGTTAAAAAGTTAAATACGGACAGAACTCCTTATCACCAAAAGAGAAGAAAGTGCGCCAAATTTGAAACTCCTGCAGATGTCTGAACGCCAAATGTGGCAGCGCTATAACCACGTGATGTGAGTTTTTCTTTTCAATGTTGACACCGCGGCCTTGCGAGAGTCTGGTATTGAAGGCGCTCTTTATTTAATATTACAACTCTCTGATTTTTTATGACACTTATGTCATATTGAAGAAATATACGCATTTTGTTTTGTTTTTTCAAGAAATTCATTTTGTCAGAAATGTGAACGATTTCAAATAAACATCGACATTATAATTAGAACTTCGGATTTCTTGGTTTTGAGTCCAACACGCTATCCATTCTTCCAAGAAGGAGCATTTATGTTCTGACAACATAAGTGTAATAACCAACATGAGCTGATGTACATGAAGAGGAATCTGAGTAAATTATTTTCTTTCAAAATTTGAGGAACCTTGTTTCGTCAAAAGTCGCGTAATTGAATAACGAAACGACGGTCAAACATAACGAAAGTAGTCTTGATGATCGCATAATAATCAAATGTGGGAATATTATTTCTGAGAGAGAATGCGTGATTTTAAAGATCAAAAAGTGTATGTCTACAAACAGTTCAATTTATGTTGTGTACATTTATTTAAAATTGTTCTGTTGAATCGATATAAGAGTGATATGGAATATAATAATTAATAGTGTAATTATTTTTAATTTAAATTAATTTTTCAAATATATACATTTTATGTATTATTTTATAAATATCTAAATCGTTTTATAGATCAAAAATGTTAAAGTATATTTTGATACTTCTGCGTTCTGTAAATGCAAGACCATTTTACCTACGTGTATAAACAAAACTGCACACATTTACAGATATGAAAAATTGAGATTGATATTAAGTTATACGTAAGCACTTGAACATTATTTTTAAAATTAAAGTTTAAAAATGTAGTATTTTCGTGTATAAATATAATTTAATATCCATGGTAGATTTATATAAAAAACCATATGAATAAAGTAAAATACTAATTAGATATTTAGCATTTTATTAAGTAATTAACATGTTTTTTAGCATTATTACGTAAATTGTGATTGGTGTAGATGCATTATTTTAAATGTGAATTACTCGTATTTTCATTTTTAACGTTATGAACCTGCAAAACGTTTGGATCATATAAAGTGTTTTTCTAAATCTTTGGAAGTACAGGTTTCGGGTTCAATTCCCGACGGCAGCCTTTCAATTTTCTTTTAATGTTTATGGCTTAAAGCGTTGCCTAGTAACGCAGTACCAGACAACTATATAATATTTTGCTTAACTTATGATAAAATAGTTTTATTACAAATATGTATGTGGTTTTATAAAAAAATTAACTTGCTATTGCTTTAAAGATATTTAAGAAAAATTATAAATACATTTTAAGGTTAAACTTTTATAAATACATTTACCAATATACAAGGTACCTTTTATCGTAAAATCAATTATTCAAAGAAATATTACACAATTAAATTTCCTAAAAATTTATGTAACTACTATTTTAAACTTATATATTTCGTTATCAAAGTTTGTAATATTCTTTTTTTTACTGTTCTAAAAACTGAAAGTTGCATATATGTATTCCTATTTTGTCTTCAAAGTTTAAAAAAAAATAACAGTAAATATTTTCAACTTAAATTTACTTTTCTACATATACTTGTATAACATAAAAAAACTGCCAGGTCATTTTTACGTTTGTTTGGCCTTAGGCAAAAACAACACAACTCGAGAACAATCCTTTCGTTTTCCTCGTTCAAACCAATATGGTGGACACCGGTAAAAAACTTCCCTGCTTCACCTGAGCTCAAATAATCATTTGAAAGTATTATAACCTTTTTGCCCTACTCGTTTAAAAAACTAAGCGGCAGTAAAAATACAGTTTTAAAAAGATATGTACTGTTAAATTAACAGATACGAGGGAATTTATTTTTCCGAATATGTTGTATTTTAAAATTAATAAAATTAAGCGATTTATATGAGAACGCATCGTTTATAACACGATTAAGCTGGAAGAAAACAAGGTGAATGACACTAACTCCCAATGGGAGTAATCGCACCAGTGATCCGGTATAAGATATGCCTTCTCCTTCTACACGATATTATCCAATTTACTTCCTTTACCTCCATCCTTTCCAAATATACTCGAACAATAAACTGTCTATTTTAATATGTGTCAACAATTGCTTGTGTATTCAAATTGTATTTTCGGTTTGTTGCACGTGTTTAATGAATACAATTTTGGTTTATTTATGGCATAAAACCTGAATAATAAAATCCTTATTTAATTATTATGAATATTCAAAGAACTATGAAACACAGCATTATCAATGTAGTTCTGGGAATAGTAAACGTCGCAACCAAATAAAAAAAATAATGGTTTCCACGCCAAATATTAAGAAAATTGAAAAACGCGTTTGGTCGGTACTGCGTAACAAATAAATCTACAAACAAACAAAATGCCGATAGGTCGAGTTAAAACAGGGACCTAGCTAACGCTTGGTCAACTATTTTAAATTGAATACAATAAATTGCCTTATACATATATTTAAACTACGAGATTCCATTGAAAAAATGCTACTATGTCATTTAAATTTTAGAAAATAAAATAAATAACTTAACATATGTCAATGTCATTTTCGTATCTTTCAGTAAGTCCAAATAAAATTAAATTAAAAAATAATTTTTAAGTAAACATAAAACAAACAATGTTAACATTCGTTATATTTGCAATGGTCGAATTACAATTAGTTTATTCCCAACTCTAGTGGCACACAATCCACATACTTTTTCAATCAACAACACTTTTATAATTCATATTCCATACGACTTGAGATTAGTAGTCATGAGTTTTAACACACGATTGAACTTATTACACAGAACAATCTGTGTTGTGTTTAGGCAATGCATGTGCTGAAATATCCGTACGAATTTTCCCCGTGCGATCGAAATCGATGTATGCGAGTAACCTAATGTGAAAGTTTACAGATTTTTTCAGCGTTTACATGCTTATATTTTGGAAAAAAAATAAGTTAGTACCTGTGGTGAGGCAATATTCAAATATTTGCTACCCCACCTTTTTCCACGCAAGTGAGGTGCCAAAACTCTAAGAATATTCCGGTCTAGGGCCACGATATAACAGTTGGGAGGAAAGTTCGACTTTTTTGATTTTGGAGACAGAAAGTGTAATATATCTGGCCCTTTCAACTCGCCGGGTCCAATTGAGGGTTTTAGACGAACTACCGAATATAGATTATAATTATAGATTTGCCAGGGAAGCCTATGGGACAGTGGGCGTAAAAATAAAAGGGGTTGAGCAAGGGGCGGTCCCTTCGCCCTCCCCCCTGATATATCGAGTATCTTTTATCTCATATTTCTACAACTCGCGACTGAACTCTTGGCTACTTAACTTCTTAACTAAAAACTATTAGACTCTAAAAAAAAAGTCCGATTTCTCTCTTCGACATGTCTACGTAAAAACATCGTACATTACTCGATTTGGAGAGTTTTTGAACTTCGATTTACTTGCCACACCCATGTTCCAGAAGCCACTGGTGATTCATGTCAGCCAATTCTTGCATTCTTAGTAAATTTGTACAGAATGAATGTTTTACCGTTTTTCTTACATATTTACCAGTTAGAATTTCTGCAGTTTATGCTTCTTTCGGGTAACCGGGTAACTTAATGGATAACACACAACGTAATGCAAGAAACTGTACTATATACGATAAAACTAAAAGTATTGGTAATCGTAAATGTGTATAGTCGTTTTAATTCTAATATTACTTTTAATTGTTAATCTTAATTTTAACTACTCTACTTTTTCTTTTATACAGTACCAATTTCATTCTGTATATTATCCGTCAAATGGTAAAATTAGTAGCATTTTTAAATAAACAGTATACACATGCATTACATCAGAATTCAGGAGAATATGTAACTTAAAACGTATATTTCTTTGTACCTTAGATTATTCCCTAAATACACTTTGATTACCTCAGAAATGACACTTTGATAGCAAGTTATTTCTCGTACTATGAGAACGGTATACTAATTTGCTTCACTTTTTACGTTGTTTAATAATAACTCTCATTTCAGAGACTAGCATTATAATATTTTTTCTCTTTAAAAACTAAAACATTTTTATTATGGAAATTAAATTTTAAAAATTCATTTTGTTTCAATTTCAATAATGTGTTTATACCTAATATCAATTTTAATTTTAGTAAAACAAACAAATCATTGCCGCATTTGTGACATAATTCAAACACAATTAATAACAATAATAAAAAATGCTCAAAAAAACAGGATATATATTGAAAAAATCTATCAACTTTATAAAAATAATTAAATATTTAAAGAATTTAAGATGAACGAAAGTCAATATTTGTTAACTCCACATCAAAGATAAATGCTTAAATAATAAATCGAAAAATAATTAAAATTGTAAATATTGATCATGTTTTCAAATTAGGCTTTATGCAAAAACAAAATCCCACAAAAATAATACGTTTTTTGAATAAAAAAACCTACTTCTGCTTTCGCACAAAAAAACAAAATCAAACACAAAAAAGTTAAAAATGGAATTGAAAAAGGGAGAGTAAAGTAAAAAGATAAAGTTACACAGTCACCGAAGGAACAAAGCAATGAGTTTCTTGTCTGGCCAAAGACAAGGAATGTTGCATTACGATGTCTTATATTGAGACCTGCGGGGGTGCAAGAAAAAACGTTTTTGCATGGATAATATTGGAGCCAGGCCCAATACATGGATGCTCTGGATTTCATTTCGCCATTTTCGCCGGAAGGAAACTTTCGATTTTTTTTATTAAATTTCAGCAAACTGATCAATTTGATGGAGATTGTCGGCTTTTCGTCCCAAAACATATGCCATAAAAGCACTTTATCTATTCGGTTTTTAAACTGGAATGAAATTAAGTTATTGTTTATTCAATTTTTAGAAATGTATATAGCTCATGTTATTCAATCCAAATTATTAAACGCGTTTTCTAGAGTTTGTAGTTACACTCGTATACTTTGTAGCAATTATGTATTTGAACGATAAATATTATTTTTAATTGTTTAAATTCAGGTTTGCCAATTTAAGAGTAGAGTTTTGTGTCAGAACTACCCAGTTTAGTTTTGGAATATAATTTTACTTGTTTCTCAACAAGGGACCCAATATTTATCAAACGTTATGAAGAGTGAGAGATGAAGGTATAGATTTATTTTACTTTGTTTACAGATATTATTACATTTCCCCTACATGTGTACAATATATATTAAAATGATCACATGTTTAAACATTTAAAAAAAATAAAAAAAAAATTATTAAAAAAAATTGACCATTTTTTTATTTTTCGTATAAGTCAAGGAAATCATTTGAAAAACTATAATTTTGCAAAGGAATGTGCTTTAAAAATGTATTTTCTTATTTCTGTTATTTGCAAAAGAATTGTTTTAAAATATATATTTGCAGATTTCACTGATCAAACTATTTAAAAAAAAATCTATATATTATGATATCCCTAAATAGACACTAAATTAATAAAATTGAAAATACACTGTTGCAAATTTAGTATAGTTTCTTAACTTATATCAGTTTAAACTTGTTCAAACATGAAAAAATTATCATCACAAAGTTATGTGTTCAGACAATCTTGTACTAAAGCTTAATATTGGTGTTTGCAAAAAAGTAATTAGTTGTTAATATAAGTTTTGAGTCGTTAGATTCGAAATTAATCTAATAGTTTTTAAATAAATAAAATATGTTTGGGGGATATTTTTTATGATTATGTGTCCAATCCCTTTAACATTTAAATTGTATAATTATTGTACACGAAATGTTGTACACAAACATATTTTTCATGTTGATGAAGTCCCTTAAAATAGACGATGCAGTGCAACGGTTTTGGAAATGTAAAATACAATCTATAATACAAAAGGTCTCAAATTCAAACTAAAGAATTATGTTCGATGCAGAGACAGTAATGAAACTAAATAAGTTAAAAATAATAAAATGATGTATTTTTTGTTTATTTCTATTTGTTAAAAATGAATCTATGATAGAACAATTGAGTTATTATGACTTAATTATTTTACTTCGCATTCGTTGGTGCACATTTTTTTATGTTTTTCCGTACATAACCCTTTCTAATGTGAAATTTTGTTATTTTCCATTGTAATTGCACAATTTTCCTTTGGATATAAAAACACATTTATCCTTTGAAGAAAAGTATTATTAAAAATAGGATTTATTTAAGTAAATTAGACACAGAAGCATATTAGGAAAACTATTCAAAAAATCCCAATCAGTTTACTTAGAACACACATTTGTAATTGGAAAATTATCTCAAGCCAAATTATAAAACAAAAACTAAAAAGGTAAATTTATTTTTGACAGTACAATCTCAGTAGGCGATAATCTTCGAAATGCAAATAAGGAAACTCACTTAGCCATAATGATACTCTTCTTTAATCCCGTTGTCTAATCCAATTCACCGAAAAGACATTTTTCACAGAATAAAAAATAGACATCGGGTCCCCTAAATCCTGTTATCTTATATAATAATTATCACAAATGGGAAACATCTTTTTTTCTGGCAAAAATCGAAGTCAATTCTGTCTTGCGAGTCATTCTAATTGCATTCGTATGCAAAAAAATTGCATTGGAAAACTCAACAAAAAAATTATAAAAAGAAGACCTCTTAAAAATGCGAGCTTCAACGAGAAAATTACAAAGACGATGATGACATCGATTATTTTCGTTAAATTCAGGAAGGTTTAGTCGTGAAGTTTGGTTTTATCAGTCTGAAAGACCTTTTTTCTTTTCTTTTTGTGGAAATCCTTAAATACAGATGTTCATAATAATGAGTATCCATTTGAATATTATTTAAAAATATATATTCAGAAGATTTGCATGTAATGGAGTACATTTAAACTATAAAGTTGGGTTGTGTGGTAATTTATACTACTATATTTAAATATTATGTTACTCTACTAAAGGCAATTGTTATTAATCATTGATATAAATTTATATTTTTAATGATTGAAATTTTTTAAAAATAATATTTATGATTGCTATAGTTTATAAAAATATTTAATGTCAACGAAATCAAAATATATTTATGTATTAGCAATAATATTAATTTCTATTGTTAATACATAAAGAGTTCCATTTGACTTTTCAAAAATGCGGTTGTACCACCTACTGTAGCTTACCGTGTTGATTATGTCTTTCACCTTATTATTAGTTATGAGTTATTTATTATTATAATTATTACTTTCAGAATTCAAATTTCAGTTTTTTTTATTTTTCATGCACTAGATATGCTACTACATTTCACTTTTAATTTAACAATAGTTTATATTAACATTTTTAAATTAATCATTTTCTTGTGTCTTATTTTTTTTATCTTAATGCTTCATGAAGGTTTAGTGCAGATTCATATATACTTTTTCTAGGTTATGGTTACTATGGCAACACTTTTAAAACAATTTTAATTTTTTTAAATAATTGAATTGAAACTGATAAAATTAATTATTCTTTATGTTCTCTTCATAAATGTCGCATAATTGTTTCTTATGTTATATTTTATTTGTTTGTTTTTCCTTTTGTGTATGTTTTTCAATGTAAACAATAAATTGAATCTCTTTTCAAGATTTAATTGTTTGCGGAAAAGGTAATGAATTTCAAATTTAAGATAAATTTAATATTTCAAATTCAAGGATTTATTAAATGTTTCATATATTTATTTTCTCTTGTCGTAATTAAGGAATAACTATATATTACGATTTTGTATTTCTTTCATTTTTATATACTTATTTACAATAAAACATTTTTAAGAATATCATTTCATACCTTACTAAAATTGCATATGATGTAATACCTAGTGATTAGTCAGACTATAAAATGCATATTTAAAGTTTATAAAAGATTAAAATAATGAGTTATTTCATTCTTTTTCTGATATAGCCAGATATTCTCCAGAATTATTGGGTTTTAATATTTTGCTTGTAACATATGTACTATGTAATAGCCACATTCCATATTGTAACTATGACATGAATATTACATGTTTATTCAAATACATGTATTTAGTATCGCACACATTCTGTATAAATTGTTTATTAAATCATTTTTTAAATTAAACATTAAAGCATCAATGTAAAACAAAACGTGCATTGCAAATGTTACAATTGTAAATATTATACTTTGAAACAAACTTGGTTGTTTGATTTACTTAAACATGAATATGTGCATTTATTAAATTGGTAGAGAAAAAATAGCTAAACATAAAAATGGTAATGTATGTTTTAATATGATTTGTAATTCATAAATGTGTTATTGTTATACAAATTTAAAACTATTAAAACAGTATTAATAAGTACGCAATAGGATAATGTGGAGGAAAAAGGTTTTAAAACTCAATAGTTTTTATGGTAAAATGCAATTTCTCTAAAAACAAGGTATTAAATGTTTTTTTATTAAAACGGTTCACTTATTTATTGGGAACATTATCGCATATTTTTATTTATTTTTGAAGTATTTTAATATTTTTTTATAATTATGTATCTGAGGTAACCTACTTCAATTCATATAAAACAGGTCAACATTAAGAATTAAGAAATTGTTCTCGTAATAAGGAATTATTAAAATACTTTTGTTTTGTCAAATTAGTAACTTAAATAAAATGGAATAAATAATATTCATCAACCATTAAAAGCTCAGTATATTTGGTTATTACCGGATTGCCTTTGTTATAGCTTTCTTAAAGCAAGTTGTTACCCGATATTTTGAAAAACCCACGTATTATTTTTTATTAAATTCGAAAAATAATAATTACAAATATAATGTGTGGCTTATTGCAATTTAGGAATCTATGATGTATTTACTTTATTATCATTTGGTCCGAAGATAATTTTTTATTCTATTTAAAACATTATAAACACACACAGATATAAAACAGGATATAACACAGATATATAACATATATATTGTTATCAAAACATGTTATTCTTGTTGTCAGTTTATTGATATTGTCAGTTTATTGATATTGTCAGTTTATTGATATTCCAAGTTTATTGATATTGTCAGTTTATTGATATTGTCAGTTTATTTATGTTGTCATGTTTATTCATGTTTATTGTCATCATATTGATATATAAACAGTGTTAAATACATTGCGGTTAATTCATATTATTTATAAGCTTCAAAAATTCATTTTTTTGTAACATATTGAACTTTTGACAAAGTTCTTAAAAAAATTTAAATGTCCTATTTTTTAATATTCCTAGCTAAGAAATTAAATTTTCCCATTTTAAAAAACGTTGACACAAACGCAAAATAAATTGTTTCATTAGAAATATTTAACAAAATCTATTTAATACAAAACCAAGAAATATATGTAAATAATTCGACTTTTTTCATTTTTTATATAAAAGTTCATGCACCAAACTACCAAAAAAAATTTATACTCAAGTAAATCGACAATTGAATTAGACTTAAATTACCCGGTTTATTAAACGAAGTAAATTAAAAAAAGAAAGTTCAAAACGTAAGTGACACCAATGTGTAATTCCATATTTAATTTAAAAAAAACGCATTTACCCCATTTTATTCCATGTAACTATTAATATTTCACTAATAAATACAAATAAGATGAGAGTTCTGTTAATTTTAAACGGATTAAAATGAATCAATTAATAAATTAATATTGTGTTTTAATTCAACACTATTCAAACAAGAATAAAATAAGCACGATTATTAGAGTATAGTTTATTTTCCTTTATAGAGTTGTCAACATATAACGTTAACATGATTAATCGTATATCCTATTTTCTAATTATACGATGCCATTTTTAAATTTTAAGATTTTGAAAACGTGACTTTGGAAGCATGGTTTAGCTTTCGAGTTAATTAACAACTATTCATTAAAAATAGTGAAATGTTAAGGAGGGAAATGGTTACCTGGTTTTACAGTATATATCTGTATACCAATTTTCTTTCAAAAGAAATATCGTAAATCATTTGAATGAAACATACAACTTGTTAATTTTTTTTTAAAGAACATACACGAATGCCGTTTTTAGTCATGTAAAATATATTCATTTTTACAGCCTATTCATCGAAACTTATGATGAACAAGGGTAAATAAACCTATAACATTTCACTGAATAGTATTTTAATTAATTTATCCTTACATTATTTTAATTACTAATATTTGTAGTTTAATAAATAATTAAAAAATATAAAATCGGATATATTATATTTAATTTTTTTTAGTTAATTTAGGAATATATTTGTCTGTCACCTGATATATTCACAACAACTGACTATTTATATGATGTCAGTTACAACCTTTCAATGGTTTATTAAGCAACGGTTAGGGTAAGGAAGTTAATGAATGGTTTGTTAAAAAACTATGAACAATAACAAATCACAAATCAATTCATATATATATATATATATATATATATATATATATATATATATATATATATATATATATATATATATATATATATATATATATATATATATATATATATATATATATATATATATATATATATATATATATATATATATATATATATATATATATATATATATATATATATATATATATATATATATATATATATATATATATATATATATATATATATATATATATATATATATATATATATATATATATATATATATATATATATATATATATATATATATATATATATATATATATATATATATATATATATATATATATATTAAGTGTAATAAAGTTTATATCTCTAATTCTCTAATTCATTGCATTTGAGAAAAAACCTTGTTTTACATAATATCGTTGGTTTTATTCACAAGCAATGTAACTTGCGAACTAAGGGCTGCTACGATATGTTGCAAATATACTTAAAAAATACAATTTAGAAATAAAAAAGTAGATAGGTTAGAATGTTTTTAAAATTGCTCAATTTGTTTTGTTTTATTTCAGATTCTAAACAGGGGTTTTGTTTTTAAATAGTGTAGTCTTGTCTCTTTGATTCTTAGACAATATATAATACTCGTCAATTTCTCTAACTGCGGTACGTTCTAACCTTATTTTTAAACAGCATAGCGAATCGGTAGATGGCCCCGTCAAACTAATGTCAATATTTCCTTTCAAATCACTTAACTTAATACTTTGTTATGACGGGTTGTTAATAAGCGTCTTACTCATGGTAACTGTTTATTTTGCAACCGATCAGTTTTTTCTCAAAATAAATTTGTTAGGAAAACAGCGCTAATGTTTTAAACACAGCTTTTTATGCTCCTTTAAAGATATACTTTACGCTACAATATAAGCTTCAATATAATATTTCATGGAATATGTTTTTCTAATTCCGTAAAAAAAAATATTGAGTAAATTTACTAATATCTGGCCACGCAACCTTAAATCCAAAATAATTACATTTAATAAATTATACCCTTCACCAACGTTATTTTCTATCGACCGTATACCATACTGTTGTAAGAGATAAACTAGAACACATTTAAATTTGTTAAATTGTAGTTTCAAATATTTAGAAAGCAACTTATTTGAAACTATTACAAAAACGGAGAATACTATTAGAAAATAATTTACTTAGTAACGTTATATTTAGCTACGTTGCATTTAGTAATGTTATATTTAGTGAAGATATATTAAGTAAAGTGATATTTATTATAGGTATATTAGTAAATTTTAATGATTCATTATTAAAGTTATATTTACTTTTAAGGTAGATATACTATTTTTTTTCATAACACCATAAATGTTTTATGTGTGGCACTTCAATCACATTTATTTCCTTTTTATGAATTTATATTAGTTATTATTTTATTATTTATTATATTATTTATATTAAGATAATTTCATTAACCCATTGATAAACTTATGCATTTATATAAGTGTTTATAAGTAAAATAATATTAGAAACTAAATTTTGAAATGTTTACATGTTCATCCATTCGTGGTTAAAAATAATCAGTTTTACGTTTACTTAGTTTCATGATGGATAACATAAATCATTAACTTTCTTTCATTCCACGATACTGACAATATCACCAGGTTGCAATCCTTAATACAATTTCTAATATTTCCATTTGTTTCAGTGAGTATGTAAAAAATAATTAATGTTAATTGCCTATTTTATTTGTAATATTTGTTTTTTGAATATAATTATTTTAAATTTTGCAACTAATTTAAATATTACAATAAATTTAATAAAACAATGAATTCGGTTTTTTGCGTTGAGTATTTAATAATTATATAAAATCAGAGAAGACATTGTTAAAATGGACTAGCTAATATTGCATTTTTCATGAAATGTACCGTTCTTTATTGCTTATAAACCGTAAATATATTTTAAAAGTCCAAAATAATTAAAACTGAATGTACACATTAAGGGTGCAATTTATGCTTAAAGCAACTGCTTGTTTTTTATACGTTTATATATTATTTAACATTTATGAAGTGACCATAAGAAACGATTTTATTTAAATAAGGTAAAAACAATCTAAATATTATTAACCATACAATTATTTTTATATAGAAAAGAACGCTACTTTATAAAGCTACTTATTCTCCACAGAACATCCAGACTGAAAAATAGCTCGTTGATCTGAACTCAAATTGAATTATTCACTAATTTGAAATCTCCCCCCTTCTCTTGTCTGAAAAAAAAAGAACTCGCACAAGGCGAAGCAAACCCCTCTCTCCAACTAAATTCATTTGCTTAATCTACGCGGGCGAGTGAAACTAACGATACCTAGCAATCCTTGAAATGCACCTCACGGCGTAAATAACTCCGCATTACTCTTCATTTAAAGTGAATTGTTTTTCCTCTCCAAAGAGCGCCACAAGGATTGGCGCGATTTTTCAAACGCTCTCTCTAAAAATCCCAAATTACACGCTCCCTAAATCCTACTCCCTGCCCGGCATCTATTAATCTTACTAAAAAAACATACTGAGAAATATTTCAATTTCACAAAACCCCTTCTTCAAGAAGTTATTTTTTAATGCAAGGAAGGAAATTCGCACACGATCTGTAAATATACGAAAATACACGCCCTTTTCGCCCTGGCGAATCCGATGCCAGAGATTACCCCCACCCCCTACTCTCCAGCAACTTCTTGTACACACATCTTCCCTGCCTTTCTGCAAGGGCGCAAGCGCAGCCCTGGCAATCCGGCGCGCCCACTATATAACAACCTGTGTTTCCCGCGTTATCCTTTTACTTATCCGCGGGCAACGGAAAGGGAAGGTCGGCTTATCTTTCTCGACTGGAACGGACTTCCGATGTGAACTGAGTTTGAACAAAGAAAAGTGAATTTGATTGGACAGCATGACTCTCGTGACGTGCGGCCACGTGTTAAAGTGTTTGATGTAAGTTTCTGATTGTTTACGTCAGTGTCCGGAGCGCGTGTGTGAATTTTTATCTGTGTTATGGGTGACATTTTCAAAGAAAGATGATGAAACTGTTTATATTTCTGATCGGCGCTGTTTTTATAACCGCAGTGGCTTCAACTGGGGTATTACCAGGTAAGGATTTTTTTAAACATCCATTATTAAATATTAATAACATGATTAAAACTTTATCTATTTTAAAATTGTTGACAACGTTTATTTATGTATTGCCAAATAATAGGAATTAAGTTTTACAACTATAATTTGAAATTGTTCAGTTTTTGCTTTTATTAATTCTAGTACTTATGTAAAACACAAACTGTTATTGTAAATTTGTATTTTATTTAATTTTCTAAACTGTTGTGAGAAATTATTATTTTAGCACATTTTTCTAAACATTTACCAATTCCATAACCGAACATTTAAATAAAAGAAAACAAATATTTTAATATTATCTTTTATTAAATATAAAGAAGTTTTGTAAACATTATTATTTTTAATGCAAAAAGAAATGGAACACTTCAAACAGCTTATTCAAATTGCGATGTTCTTGTAAATATTAAAAAAGTTATCTTGGAGATCTTAAACAAAGTCCATCACTTTATTGTGGATTGCGGCGTATCCGTAATATTTGAAAAGGGAAAAATATTGTAAAATTACAATTGTTTTATAAAAAAAATTACTTATGTACTTTAAACATTATCATATAATGTTTTTTTTAAATTTTTAGACTATTGTTAATAATTTTTTAAATATTGTTAATAATTATTTTCTAAGGTAACTTGCCTCGATTCAAAGTTGGGGTAAAATGTTTCTTTCAATTTCATTCTACAAGTTTTTTTTTCTAAATTAATTTGTAATCACACTATCACAATATAATTTAGTATACTAGAACAAATCGACTGTTGACTTTTATAAAATCACCTATAAATGGCATTTTTAGCTCAAATATACACCATTAAGCTATGATTGTTTTTTTTAAAGAAATAGATAAAAACGTTATTTTGAGAACATGTAAATAACGATTTAATTGGAGAAAAAAAATTAATCATGACCGATTTTTCTCCACTATTATAATTATACACATTTGACATGATTAATATAAGATTTATATAATGTTTTAAATGTAAAACATAATGTAGCATAAATTTAAAATAAAAAAAAATGAATTTTTATTAAAATATGTCTTAATATTAATAAGGTATAAATTTATAACATTAATTAAAAAACGTTGTATACATTTACATACTTTTATAGAACATCAATTATAATGTAGCTTAATTTTTAAATCTACATTTAAATTAACGGATAGCAGTAATATTGAGGTCAATGCCTGCTTTAACTTTAGGTTCAATACTCTTTTAATCACGATATATTTATCCTACGCAATATCTATTAATTAATATCGACAATAATGAATATTATTAATAACAATATACGAAACACAAAATACTTATATTCATTAAAAGTAATGATGTAATGAACTTTACAAAACGTTTATAAAGTTTCATAAAAAAAGTGTCAATAATTGTTAAAAGTATGTTTTGAATAACCGTTATAGAAATTATATAGTATCGATTAACTAAATTGAACAATTCGCATATAGGGCTTATACAAATAACCTACAATCAGCCCAAATTTGCACTCCTAGTAGCTCATTAACTATTTTAGAAGAATAAATTATATTATTTTGCATTTGTTACGTTTGTAAATCACACAATATAAATAATATATTAATGTAAAGCGTACACTGTTCATGAAAATATGTATTTTTTTATAAATAAGGTAAAGTGAAGAAGTGCAGTTATGTGAATTATAACAGTTCAAACAATTATTGTAAGATAAGTATAAGTAATATAGAAACTAAACCCGGCACACATCATTTGGGGATACATTTATTTATAATAACTTGCATTTAGATGTGATATATCATATACCTTTGATTTTCCACATTTTTACTGTTTCAATGACCGATGATTGCACTTTCGATGGAAGAACTGGGGAAGTAAAACCACGCCCCTCAAACCCCATAGACGGCACATAAATAATAATTAGTTTCTACCATACCGTGTAACCTTGTTATACCTTGTATTGTACCGATTTTTCCTGTATTTGTTTGGTATATTTTGCCATAAACCGTTTGAGAGATAATTACTCTTTCACGACTAAAATCGTGGCGATTGGAAAAATGAGAAAAGTTTAGTATATAGTTTTAATTCAGTTTTTGTTTTAAATAATTATGTTTCAGCTTACAAAATTAGTGTGAGTGTATATGAATTGCACAAAGTTGACACATATTTTTCAAACTTTTTTTTTTTTTTTTTTTTTTTAATTTTAGGGAATTTCTTATTTTATTTACGGGTTTCAGAAGCACTTTACATGAAATTTGAATATTAATTTTTTTTCAAAAGCTGTTTTTTTTCTTATTAGGCTATTTTGCGAAACACACTTCTGAATCCAAACTTAACAAACTTATAACTTGGTTAAAAATATTACTCAAATCAGTCAGACTACTTGTTGTAAGCTGTAGACTGAGGTTAAGGATTTACTGTAATAATGATTACAGTAATCTCTGAACCAGCAATTGAATTGAACCAGCTATCATCAGCGTCAATTTTATTGGCATCCTTGTTTTTAGACAAAGTTTAAATTAACACAGTGTTGTTATAGTCATGGTGGTCATCATATTGTATAGTCATGGTTATAGTCACCATGGTTATTGTCCTAACTACCATGGTGGCATTTGCCCCACATGCAAAAATGGCGGTTCAAGTGTAACCGCGGTTGTCAAGTTTAAAACCACTAGTCAAATTTCAAAATAAAGTGCAAGGTTGAAAACTACGCATTCAATTACTTGATAGGAATACAACGTTTCGATATTATATGTAGTAGGGCAAATATATAAAAAAGCACACACTTTCAAAATCGAACTTCCATTAAAAGCTAAATTCTAAGCACTTAAAAAAACTATCAAGAGGAAAATAATTCTGACTTTTTGTGAACATCAACCTCGTCTATCCCACACCAGCACTTTCTCTACTTCACCCTATATCATATAAAAGTATTAAACACTATATTCAATACCAGTTTATTAAATATAAAAAAATGCATTGTCCTATTCTAGTGTATGCAAATTTTCATTCGTCAATTTCTGAAGTATTCATTTTTCCATAAATGAATTTTGAACGCATAAGACACGATATACCTATTATGAAATGATAACATAAACTTCAATTCATTTACAATAAATACTTATATATAAGAATGGAGTGTATGTCTGTGGAATCGAATAAAACCCCTCATTTTGAGTTTTCTTCGCGAATTAGAATACGCTGATTCCGAAAATCACATTATAAATAGTTTTGTCTGTCTGTAAGTCTGTTTGTCCGGATTTAACTCAAATCCTACTGCATGAATTTTTATAAAATCTGCACCATTTGAACAATAGTTTCTCAGTTTAAAATTTACACTTTGTTTCATATGGGTATCTACAACCGTTCAAAAGTTATAGAACTTTTTCCATTCCAAACCTCCGGTTGCTAATTGGCACACAAAACACTTTGCCGAATACAAAAAAATATTTCCAATTGGAAGAATATAATTTTTTTTACTTTGATTGATGTGTTATTGCATTGTTATTATTAAAAATAATGAACGTTAAGTTTAATAAGTGCATTTTTTATCACTGGGGTTAATTTCTATAAAGAAAATATATACAACTTTTTAAATAATATAAGCTTTCAACTCCATTTGGCATTCAAACAACATTGCCAAGTGTTTTATTTTCATTTTCTGCAAAATGCATGACTTTATCGACATTATATCACAGGCTAATATTAAAAAAAGCGTTTTTAATTATTAATTGTTAGGTATTTTTATATTGTAAAATATAAATATTTATAAAATATATCAGTTTATACGCGATAGCATGTAAAGTCGTGAATATAAAAATTAAAAAATAATACGTTAAATATCTACATTACTACTCAAGGTAATATAATAAATTTTCACAGGGTATATAGAGCGATATTCGACTGAAAAAGTCGCATAGTACTTCACAAATTAACCACGAGCAACGCCGGGCTATATTGCTAAAATAAAAATAAAATAATTCGTATTGGATATGTCTGTTTATTTAAGCAAAAATACAAAAATAAATCATAAAACAAGTCTCATTTGAGAAATAAATATTAATTTAGATATAAAATATAAATTGTAATAATTCGTAATTTTCTCTTTTCTTCCCGTTTGGACATACAAATGTAAGATTACCTAAAAAAATAAAAATGGAAAGGACAATAAATATAAATATACGATGATGTCATTGGTACATGCCTAATCCACAATACGATTATTGCAAAAACTACTTAAAGTTATTACTTCAATATACTGAATAATGTCGTTTTTGAATTTATGTATTCCCCAAAACACTCTACTAATACTTTATTCTCCTTTGTTAATTCTATTTCATTTATTTGTATCGAAAAACCCAAAACTAACTACTTTTCTTGTAAGCAATCCACTTTAAATTGAATTACGATACATCATGCATACTAAACGCTTATTGCATAAAAATAACTATGTACTTCAAAATAATCACTAATGATCGCATGACATGATTTTTAAACATTTCTATTAGTTATTTTTGTATTGTATAAGTTTCCGTGTAAATTCTGAAATATCCTTAGCTACATATAACATTACACACTTACTGCATTGTGTGATAAATTTTCTGGCAATGTATTTTTGTCACGCGAAACAGTAATTTACAAATGTTATTTGTATCGCTTAAGTTTTAAGCCACTAATTCCCAAACAAAATAAATTGTTCGTGGCCGATCAAGTATAGTATTGTTTTATGTTTGCGAAATTTTGCTATTTGTTACTTTTTTGGCGAATAATGAAAAAAAATGGAGTTATATAGACTTGTAATAAATACGATATATCTTATATCAACATATATATTTAAGAATGAAGTGTATGTCTGTGGAGTCGAACAAAACCACTCATTTTGAGTTTTCTTCACGAATTAGGATACACTGATTCAGAAAATCACTTAAACTTTTTTTTCTGTATGTATGTCCGTCTGTCTGTCTGTTTGTCCGGATTTACCTCAAAAACTACTGCAAGAATTTTTCTGAAACTTGCAGTATTTTAACAATATGATTCCAGTTAAAAATCTGCACTTTGTTTCATGTGGATATCTGCAACCGTTTAAAATCTATAGAACTTTAGAGTAATAGAACATTATTGTTAAAAATCACCTTGGCGACCAAAAATATTTTTTGACAACACTGGCTGCCTTCTATAATTTTTTATTGAAAAGCACATTTATTAGGCAGCAGATTATAGGAATCGGCCGTTAACTGAAACCTCGCCAACGGAAGGAGGAAGATAAACCAGCAGTGTCGTCTGACGGCACGGGTATACATGCATGTATACCCGTGCATTGATTTATTCAGAACATACATTGATTTGTATACATTGATTATTTCAAGATCTTAAAAGCGTATTTCCTATCCACCGCTATTACAATTATGCCAATAGTGCTATTTCTTACGAAGTGGAACAGTGCTATAGTGTCGGAATGAGTCTTCCTAAAAGTAAACTTAGGGTTTCTATATTTATACCTCCATGTAGCTTATTTGAAATGTTTCATTTCAGAATTATTTTATTGAAATTAATTCAGAAATGATTAACAGAAAATTCATTTTTAATAGAACAGTATTGCCTGTCTGTAAATATCGATACTGACATATTTAAAATTATTCTATGTAACAATTCTCTGAGATTTCAGGGTATACAGTTACAAAATAAAATAATTATTTATTTATTTTTCTTAGAAATAGTTATTAAAGATGGACACCAAATCTCTGGTCGACAATTGGCACCCAAAAAACTTCGCCAATTACAATAAATTATTTCCAATTGGAAGAATAGAATATTTTTTTTATCTTTGATAGGTTATTGTATTATCATTATTAAAAATAATGAATGTGAAGTTTAATAATTGCATTTTTTTTTATGCTGGAGTTAATTTCAATAAAAAACATGTATACAACTTTTTTAATAATATAAGCTTTCAACGCCATTTGGCATTGAAACAACATCGCCAAGTGTTTTATTTTCATTATTTGCAAAATGCATTATCCTTAACGACATCATATTACAGCCTAATATTAGTAAAAGCGTTTTTAATTATTAATATTTAGGGATTTTTGTATTGCAAAATATATATTTTGCAAAAATATCAGTTTATGCGCGATGGCATGCAAAGTCGTGAATTTAAAAATTAAAAAATAATACGTTAAGATATCTCCTTACCAACTCTAGGTAACTGAATAAATTTAGACAGGGTATAGAGAGCGATATTCGACTGGCAACGCCAACTAAAAATGCAGCACAACTCTTACTTCACAAATTGACCACGAGCAACGCCGGGTCCTATTGCTAGTCTAAAAATAAATTGCTAGTTTAAAAATAAAATATATGTTGATAATTTAAACATTAAGTGAAACATATTTATTCTCACACGCACTATTATAGAAACATATAATTTTTGAACCCCCCCCCCCCCCCCCTCCCGTTCTGCGATTTTAAAGTAATATATTTACTACAGTTTAGAAGTCACTTGCCATCAGTTTAATACTATTCAAATTACTAAAAAAGTTAAAGTCCACATTGAGCCTACGGTACCATGTTGCGACCAGTCGGCTTAGTAGTAAATCCAGCAAGGGCTGCATACATTTTATCACAATTAAATGACTTTTCAGTGGATGTAAATATGATGTTTCAGACTTATGGTAATTTTCCAAAAACATTAAGCGTACCAAAAATTTATATTAAAATAGGCGCGTTTTTATTATACAACCCCAGTTTAAAATGGGGCAATTAATGTTCTGTTGCGTACTGGCTAATTTACAATGATAAATTTATTATTGTCAGTTTAATAAAAGTGTACTGTAGTGCACCGCCAAATTTGTCAGCCTACATGTATTTGTGATTTTTAAAAATACATAATTAAATCAAATACACGATGCCTTTGTACACTAGGGTGGAGCGAAAACACTTTTTTTTAGAAATTCATATTGGCTGAGTCAATATATAGTGCCAAACTCAATAGAACAAATTGTCTCCAAATTTCAGCCCAAAATATTGCCATCTTGAGGTTCCGCATCACAAAAGAATATTTGTATATAGCCTTTTATAAATGAAATTATGCTTTTACGTAATACATAATTTTTATTAATTAAGGTGTTAATTAATATGATATTTAATATTAATAATATGATAATAATATTTATTAATTATGATTTTGTCAATAAATTAGTTAATTAAAACATTAATTTCAGATATTAGCGCTATAAATTATTTTCGTACTCTACATAAATAGCAAATTTACTAATTAATTTTAATATATGGCAACACGTGTTATATTCTGATAACTATTTTACCAAGACGCAATTGTCTCGTAGATTCCATTTACTGGAACAATTTTAACCACGTATGCTGATTTAATGAAGCATTTCCTGTGGATCAGAAATTATTTATTGTGGAAGGGGAAAAAGAAAGATCCTTCAGTCAAATATATCATCGAAATTGTTTTTTGGGATATTTCAAGAATTTGAAAGCAAACCTCCTTGCCAGTGGTATGAGTCATCAAGAAATTATTCGACTTAAGAAATTACAATGAAAAGTATAAAAATATTAAAATAATATCAAAATATTGAAAGGGGGCTGGAAAAATTAGTAAAGATTTCTTCGACCAGACTTCATTTGATATTTCTTCATGCACATGTTTGAATTATGAATAATGTATAAGTGTTCTTTAAAGATTCCTGGTATGGAGCGAAATTTTTTAACTGATCAACGGCATGAAAGAAAATGGCAATAGGGTCGATTGACATTTCTGTAAGCCGAAAATTTAACCGTAAGAAAGACAACATAAAAGGCAAAACCATGAAGCTAAAGCAAGATAATGCAAAGATAACGTTTCTTCTAATGAGGATATTACAGATTTAGAAGCAAACGCCATCCTACGATATGATTCAGAATTAAAAGATATCCCTGAATATGATGCCGATTACGTTAGCATCGAAGCCGAATGTCTGAAAGCAACTAATGATGAAACTCCCACAACATCCAAGTCAGATGAAAATAGAAAATAGTCTTGCCAAATTTAGCCGTTGCTTATGATAGAACAGGAATATCGGATAGGTTAGCTGAAGTTATTGCGTGATCTGTGCTTCATGATGTAGGGATTGTATCTAAAGATATTCCGGCTAAAGTTATCGACAGGAGTAAGCTGAGGAGAGAACATCAAAAGTTACGGTCCCAGCTAGATTCTACACAAACGCAGTCTTCGTGTGCCCTCTACTTCGACGGAAGAAATGACAAGACTATTATGTATGAGAAGAAAGGATATTCTTACTACAGGACTACAGCTGTTGTAGAGCATATTGTTCTCTTTTCAAAACCTGGTTCTGTTTATATAGGACGGAAACACATCGGGACCACAACAGTTTTTTGCAACAATCTATGGAAACATGCGAAACTCTTGCCGTGGCAAATTTTGTTTCTATTCCAGTTGTTTTTCCCTAAATTGACAAAAAAGACATCAGTACATACCAAAAACACCTCTTCGACATTTCTAGGCAGTATCATCGTGAGCGCCTTCCAGAATTAGCAAACAGAAGAACCGGGAAGATGTCTCACTCAAGGTGGCTCACTACAACCAACAAAATTATTCGCATTTACGTATCGACCGTCAAACCAACAATGATGCTCCATGAGACTTTAGGGCCATAGTATAATATGCTATGAACGTTTATGTGCCATCCTGGTTTGAAATAAAGAAAATCCCGAAAGCCACTCATGGAGCACGTCACCTTAATGGAATTATACAAAAAAAAGTTTATTCTTCCAGAAGAATGTAAGGCAATAGTTCAAGAATTTATTCAGGACTGTTATTTTGCTCATTCTGAGAATATTCTGTTAGCGATGCTAGCAGATGAACGAGCATATATTCGAGAATTTGGCTTCAGAGGAATACTGAAAGCAAGAAAAACTTACTCAAAGCGGAAAATTAGATAATTTAATCTTCCCAATTTTAATTTAAAAGCAAATGACTATTTTGAGATGATTCACTATGACAATCCTTTGGAACCACTAGTTACCACGAACTTCAGCGACGAAGACATAACAAGCTTGATCAGAAATGGTTCACAATTTGAATAGAGAAGCCATTCTCAAGCAGTAGAGAGGCATGTGAAACTGTAAACACAAACATCATTAGCAACTAGTGGTGTGTAGAAGCCATCAGGGATGAATACTTCTCAGCGGAATAAAGTCACGAAACGAAATTCCGAAATTTGACACGAATATGATTATTTTTGGACCTCGTGTGAAATCTGAAAATAATGTGTGAAAATATGTTCATGTCTATTTTTTAAAAATTAGAACCGCTTTTTAATCTGAAAATAAAATATTTTAAAAATTAAATTAAAATAAAAATATATTATTTTTTTACTGTTTGACTTTAATATTACATTTTATATCTCTATTTGGAACCTGAAGATGATGAACGATTGCGCTGAGATTTCATCACAGTGATTTTTTCACCAAACGGAACCATTCGTTGAGTCAGGAAACAATAAAATTATAATTTTTTTATGCTCTTTTCACTCTACCCTATTGTACACCCGCATACTAGATATAACACATATAAGTACACTTTTTTTCTTTTGTATTTAAACGTTTATTAAACTAGTAAACACGACAGTTCTTTCTGTTATTAGTAAACGCACTATAATTTAAAATGCTGAGTTTTGATACTTACTGGATGAGTGACTGATTGATAGAACACCAGAAACAATAAGATAATTCGATTGTCTGACAACCCTAAAATTTGTTATAAATAATGAATGGGTAACCAATATATAAATAAAAATAAGTGAATCGAGATTTTTTTAATTGTAAGTTTGATCGGTTACGATATTTTTCGAAAACATTTATCATTGTTACACACAAGTCTTAGAAGTTTTTACTTTCAAGATACTACCGGAACAATTATAAAAAAAATGCGTTTTAAAAATGCTGGTATAATAGTATGGGTGCACCATATATTTGACTACATCTGTATATCTCTAAGATATCTGCGTTTTTTATTTCTAGTTTAAACACTGAAAAAATTTATACTTAAAAACATGTCAAATGTATTCGTGCTTAAATACAGTCAATGTTGGTGTGGAAGAAAGACGTATCATACACATAAATTTTAAGCGGTGCTTCATTAACAAATTAAGTTTATTATGACAATAGGAACTTAGGGATGGGGGGTACGTGTAATATTAGTCTAAACTGAATCTTACATGAACTATCGAGGAGTTTTACCGTCGGTCCAGTGGCTCATAGCAAGCCGGCTTTCAGGGGCGTTGTCATTCGTTGTTCTTGGAATCATAGCTCTTCCGTCTTAGATCATGGCGTCGGGACTTACTCATCCGTATTAGATCATAGAGCCGTCCAGATTGGTGATGGGGAGTCGGGAGTTCATGGAGTAAAAATTCACTCGTCTTTCATGATCAAAGGCAAATTCGTAAGTGGGGTGGAAAATCTTGAATTTCCCACGGTAGTCTCTTGGAAGGGGAACTGAAAATCTTCATGAATTACCATGCCCACCAATTGCGATTAGCTCCGCCTTTCTGGACAATCCATCTTAACCAATCCTGATGTGGTCATAAAATAGTTTAGCGACGTAACAATCCTCACATTGTAACCTAGTAATAAAACCGGCGACCGTCAGTCTATCCAACGAACCAAATTGCACAAAGTACAGCACAAGTCAGATCCCCATATAAAAATTGCAACGTGTGGCAGCACAATGTCACAATATAGAATATATCGTTACTCGCTATGGAAGTCACTTGATTATTCACAAGCAATTTTTTGAAGACTAATATTTCTATGATAAACAAGCGTTCACTGAGATAACCTCGTTGCAGCCTGATTAGAGAGTTGTAAGGATCTACAGAGTTACTTGCATTTGGCTCATATTGGTAGATAAGTCAGTTGAGAGGATACGTCAGACTAACCGTTTGGTGTGACATCATCATCGAAGTTTTTGCATTTTTGGAACAGAGTACGCATGACGTTACCATTGTAACTCCACTTGACGATACGTGTAAATTAGTCTTGGGAAGTTAAGTTTCTCTTCTTTTATCTCATCAAACAAAAAATTAAAGAATGAAAATTATTCTTTAATTATAAAAAAAAATAGTTTGGTAGATTAAATGTTTTAAAATCATGACTTTTTTTTTGTACTTGTAGTAATAATGAAAACCTTCGATTTAGGTACCAAAAGTTGAACAAACTAGTTTTTCTGGAGTTATTCTTATTTTTTTACTATTTACATTTTAAGTAATAATATTTGTATGTGTTTTATTTGCACTATCATGTATGTATAAAAATATAAGTCTGTAGATGTGGTATCTTCTGCATTTTAATAGTCTAATTTGCAATTTTATAATTTGATAATACATTATTAATAAACATTACACATCATGACTACAAAGGGTATATATTGATACATTGCAGTTTAAATAATCATATTGGTAATGAGTTTTAAAATTTAAAGTGGCATTAATCTGCTAAGTATTCTAGTTTTCGAAATTTTTTCGTGAATCTTTATTTACCCAGAAATGCACACATATTTTATATTCATAAAAATAATCAATGTGGATATTTTTAATCGAAAGTGTTTGGATAATAAATTAAAACTATATTCAATTAAAAATTAAATAAAATCGTTTTCAAAAACGTGTTTTTAAATTTTCATTAAATTCTTTTTTAGTAAAAACAACCAAAATATGTCGATAATTATTTCTTCCATACGAAATGTTTTTAGTAAAACGTATCAATTTAAAAACGCACTTTAAGTGTAGAAAAATCATTTTTCCCATAAAAATCACAGTAATCCAAAAATAATCATGCACATAAAGTATATTTATCGCCAATGAAAGACCTCAGCTCTGACCTTTTTAAATATTACTGAACATACGAACACGTACGAGCGATAAGAAAGACATAAAACGTAAAGAGGCACACTCCGAGGCGTAAAATACGGCTCTTTTCGAAATAACAAATGCCAAACTGTTTTGCCCCATAACGCCTAACACATTTCGAAAGAAATGCCTTCGAATTTGTCCCCAGTTATATCCCGATGTGGGGGACGTAACAAGAAACCAGAATGAAATGGATTTCCGCGGGAAATTCGTTTTCTCCGAAAAAGAATAAATATGGAGAGATGTGTAAGTATGTTTTTTGTCACGTCCCCGTCTGTAATTTTTGTTTATTTTCCTTCTCTGCCTCTGAGTGGGTATGGGAGAGGAAAATACCTCTTTGACGATGAAATGCTGTTTATGGGGATCAGTTTACTTTGGAAAGGGTTTTTCGGTGGGCTATTGAGGATAAATAGCTTGTGACATCTGAGCGTCGAGAGCGATTTCTCGGCGTACGAAGGTACTGGGTTTTATTTTCCGGGAAGGTTGCGGCCGAAGCTGTGATGTGAGCTCTTTAGGCTTTTCCATGGAGTATTTCTGGATATTCCTTTGTGATTTTGTTTTCTATATAGATATTTTTCCAGAAAAGAAATATATGGTTTCATTGTGATATCGCCTTCACTTGTAATGGGATTCGGAATTAGTTTTTCATCATTTTTTTTTTTTTGCACATTCTCAATTGAAATTTTGGAAGATATGTATCGAATCACTGGTAGTTCAGAGGTCATTTAAAAATTTTTTTTAATCTTTAAACCGACGCTTCTGCAACAATATACTGCATAGTAGCAAATATTAATGATTTTCTTATTGACATGACATGTAATATTAAAAAAAAAGTATTATTGGAAGAACAATAAGATGGTACAATTGATGTTTTAAAACGAGGTGGTAAAAATATATTTGGCCAGAATTTCGAAACATGAGAATTTCAGAGTATGCGCTGCCCAGCAAAAAATGTCAGCATAAAACCTTCATCAAAATGTTGATATTGAAGGTTTTATGCAGGAAAACTGCAGTTTTTTTGAAGATCTATAAAATTAAAGGTCTTTGTTTCAATGTCCTTCATAAAAACTGCAAAAAACCTTCATAAAAACCTGCGGAAAACCTTCAATTTTTAATCATGAAGGGAAAATGCAGATATTTTAAATGTTTTATGGAGGATAATTAAAAAACTTCAAAAAAACTGCAGTTTTTTGTTTCAATATCCTTTATAAAACCTTCAAAAAATCTTAAATGTTAACAAATTCGATGAAGGTTTCATGCTGACATTTTTTGCTGGATGGAAAGAGTTTTTTATCCTACATGAACCGTTTACGCTCTTGTCGTGGTTTAACCTTGCGCTATTCACTAAATAATCATAACCTTGCCTTCTTTCAAATGAATACATCGATATTGATTTGAAGGGGAGAGTGCTGTTACAAACCTTCAAAAAATCGGATTTTCAGTATATAGAGTACGGGGTTTATAATGTCGTAACCTATCGTCCGATACTAAGTTTTAAATAACTACTTAGCCGATACTTAGCTTAAAATAAATCCAACATTTCATGCACTCACTGATCCTAAATAGTTGAGGAATATTTCCACGAGCATTCCAGAAAATCCATTTGGAATTACCAGAGATTTTAAGTTTTACAGTTTCAACAGAAATGGTCTTTTTCTCTTTTTTTTGGGCGAATTTTTTTCAAAAAGAATATATCCATTGAAACGAAATTTTATGTATATTTAGCATTAGTGTAAAATCTACATGTTAAAGCTAAAAGTTAGTTGATTTACTAAAATAAAATATATATATGCGAAAATATGAGTCAAACTGTAAGCAAAAGTGAACTATTTTCAAAAAATAGTACAGTGTATTCTAATAATAATTACAATGTATTCTACATAAAAATAAAATTTGGTGATTGTTTATTAAAAAAATATTTTAGAATAATGTATATTAAAAAATATTTTAGAATAATGTATATTAAAAAATATTTTAGAATAATGTATATTAAAAAATATTTTAGAATAATGTATATTAAAAAATATTTTAGAATAATGTATATTAAAAAATATTTTAGAATAATGTATATTAAAAAATATTTTAGAATAATGTATATTAAAAAATATTTTAGAATAATGTATATTAAAAAATATTTTAGAATAATGTATATTATAAAATTATTAACCTAAAATTCTACAGTTATAAAATAGTTTTTTATAAAGTATACTAAATGAAGGTACTTAGTAAAATACTTATTGCAAAGCGCGCGGTCCTTTGAGTGAGATCTTGACTTACGTTTTTCTCTTAACGATTACTTGCACAATTTAAAATAATTAAATATACAACACTCGCATTTGTAGATCGTTTAAGTAGCTATTAGTTCATATATCTACACATTTATATTATGACCACACTGTAAATATATTTGTTAATTTCCATGCAAAAGATTAATTAAAAAATTAGTTTATGTTTTATTTTAATTATAATAATATGTACACATTGTTTTTAAACCTTTCACAATTTTAATATGTCAAATAATATTCTACGAATCATAAATAATGCATATAATTTTAAGAAATAAAACTGTGCTGTGAAAAATGTTTACACATTATCACTACAACTGGTGTTCAAAAATATTTAAATAAAAATTGAATAAAAACAAAGTTGTAGATACATATTTATTTTATGTATTCAAAAGAGTATAATAGGTTTTAATGAATATACGACAAATACTTATTTTAAATTATGTGCATACATTTTTAAACTATCATTTATTAATTTTAAAAATATGACATTTTATTTTATAAAATTACAAATTCATACAATGTATTTTTTTAAAAGTAATAGAAAACGATATGAATAAATTTACATATATTACATATACTTGAACAAATTAATTTGATAACTTTTATTTTTAACTTAGCATGTAGTTTAATGCTCGTAATAAAAAAAAAATCTCCAAAAAAGAGAGCCTACTATGTATTGTTAAAAATGCAGAAAATATATCCGAGCAATTAACTAAAGAGACAGGAAAATACATAAATGTCTACCTGAAGTCTCTAGACATTTAAAAGCAGAATGCATTGCAAAACTTTTGCAAATTAAAAATGGAGGCTTTTTCTTCAGTGCGTTTAACACCTTAATGAGAAATTTGAAAAATTAATTCCGAAAATGACATTTTGTTAAAGTGCAATTCCTACGAGTAATTGATGTAATGTCATTTGCGCGATATCATAAATTTCGCTAAAATGAAGCCTGGAGGTAATACATTAATTTTATAAAAATTAGTTTTGTGACGACATTCTTTTGTTACGTAAATTGGAAACATTTCTAATTTCAATTTGTAGGATTAGTGTTGTTTCGAATTCAAACGACATGAGAAAATAAATGTGTTATGTTAATAATTAATTTTATATTCAAATGCTCTATACATTTATTTAATTTTTATGTTTTATATGTAAATTTTTATAATTTATAAACGTATATGTATCGAAATTGACTTTTTCTAATTTTTTGCACAACTTAATCTAACTTAAAGCTGGATTATTTAAAATTGGTCAAATGTTTTCATTTTAAACCAATACATTTTGTCACATTTCAAATCATAAAGTGAAATAGAAATGTTATAAACACAATTTTACATTATATACAATAGTTTTGTTTATTTTAAAAAGTTGTAAGACACATTTTAAAATATTGGTTAATTAAATTCCCTAAAAAAATAAATTAGCAGTTTGGTAAATAATAAATTATTGGAAAAGATAATTCCATATAAAAAATAATTGAATATAGAGAATTGGTTTAAATGCAATGCAGCCTGCAGTCATAACGTTATTAATCTTCTGATAGTCATAGACTTGGCGTCCAGAGATCTCCAGTTGTGTGCCACCCTATTTAAAATTTCATAAAAATACTTCATTTTACAATAGTGATTTCAATCTAAAAATACGAAGCTTCCGAACAGCCTATGTCAATTTATAAGTAACGATACAATTACAAATAGTAATTATAAATAGTGCAATCTGTTAAAATCTTTAATTATTGTAAATTTATAAGAATTTCTTACTTAAGGTGACAATATAATACTAATCTAATCGAAATACACAATCATCACTTAGCTACTCTAAAATAAGCAAATGTTGAAAAAAACTATATTCACAAATATACACGGAATTACGCATGCATATTTCCGTTTACTCTACACAAATAAAAAATAATGTTATTTAAATAATTATTACATCTTCAGGGATACAACATACACTGACTTACCGCATATCCATTTGCAAGCACACATAAATCAACATCGAATCCAGAAAACGCAGCCTTTAAAAAGTTTTAGCAGATGAAAAATGGGAACCAACCCACTAGAAAATAGACCGATGATCCATCATTATTTGTAGTTTTTTTATGCCTACACTTCATCATTTGGGGTGTTTTACAGCCCAGCGGATAGAAGCACTGATAATGATTTATGAATGAATTTAATATAAGATGACATACGGCGTGTGCAGAAGCATACGTTTTCGATGTTTATGGTAATTCATGTGTTCGCTAATTAAATTTGTTTTGCGAATGATATATGATAAATAACAAATTGTATATAATTTAATAAGTTGGGTAAGATTCTTCTTCAAATGCGGTTTTACAAAATATAAATTTTTGTACAAATCAATAGCATTATAGTTTTAAATTGATTGAGTTAAATATATGATTAACTATTTATATTTAATGAATATAATTAACAATTATTATTATTTTAAAGAATTATATTTATAAATTAATATTATTCTTATTATGTTAATTCGTGGTAATTTTATTTGATAAGTATAAATAGATGGATGTCTTTTGTTTCAGGAAAAACTACGTTAACACTGTTTCAAGCCAAGTAATTTGATTTGTAATATTTTTTTAATGTGATATTGCAAACTTACATACTTAGTTAACCCTGCGTAGAATTTAATCTTTAGTCAAAATAATAACAATAACATAATTAAGAACGAGTTTATAATTTATTAGAAAATTATATTTGAATCCAATCCGCTTTACTTTTGAAACCGATTTAGGAGTACCACGCTCTGACCAAGAGTTTTTGAGCGAAAATTAATTGTACTATGTATGTGTAATGCAGTTAAAAAGGGAAACATAAGCGATTTACTAAAGCATACACAATCAGTTTATATATTCAGAAATAAAAATTATGTATTGTTTAAGTGTATTAAGTTTATTTTATTTGTTAGTTTATCAACGCACGTGTTTTTTTCCACAAAAGTCGTAGGGTATGTATATAGTTTAAAAATAATATTGGTTTTATTAAAAAATATTTTAAAATGTCATTGATCCTGTAAGATACTACTTTGGGTTCAAAATATGAATTCCTCTTTTCGTAATATATATATATATATATATATATATATATATATATATATATATATATATATATATATATATATATATATATATATATATATATATATATATATATATATATATATATATATATATATATATATATATATATATATATATATATATATATATATATATATATATATATATATATATATATATATATATATATATATATTTTAGAGATTTTTTTTATTACGAGCATTAAACTGCATCATAAATCATCTTCAAAGAAAATATTAAAATAAAAATTTAGATAATATAAATTTAATTTCATATTATAAAGCTTTGTCGCTATTTACACGCAATAAAATAAAACTCGCGTAAAAGAATTTTTTCGCTTATTTAAAAATTCCAATATTAAAGGCTTAGTTTAATAGAACTTAAAACAATTTCAAATAATCAAAAAATTCCCAGAAACCCACATGTAATTTAACTTACATCCAGCATTGTTAGTGTTTCCGGGGACGATCTTTCGCAATGCTCCTTCCCTCGTTCGGAAAAGGCAGTTAACCTCTCCAATTCCTTTTTGTTATCCTTTTTTTATTCCATCTATTCTTTTAGTTCCCTACTCTGTTCTGTTTTACTTGCTTCGTTACTTCTGTATTGGCCGTATTAGGCTATTAGGGCGTGAAGCTTCAACTGTCTAGAAGTAAGGCAGGGAAAAGGTCCCGAAGGTATTTTTAGATCTACAGGAACATCTTGTTGTTTTAATCCGTGAGTTTGTTTCGAATATTGTTACATAAAGGGCTGTTATTATATGTTATTCAAATTTATGTTATTTCAATAAATATGTTATGGGTATCTTAGATGTTAGGATATAGATTGAAATAAATACTAATATAATACATTTGGACATTGTGCAATAATCAATAAGATAATATAATTTTTCTGATATGTTAGAAGTACGTTTATAATTGATTTACTAAAAAATTTCAATATTTTAAATAATCTCAAATCAATAATTTTAATTAATATTTTAACTAATATCATTTAAATGAATAAATCAATATTTTAAATAATCTTATTTTAATCAATAAATCAATATTTTAAATAGTCTTATTTTAATCAATAAATCAATATTTAACTAATTTTAGTTTAATCAATATTTTAAATAATGTCATTTTAACCAATATTTTAAATAATTTTATTTTAATCAATAAATCAATATTTAACTAATTTTAGTTTAATCAATATTTTAAATAATGTCATTTTAACCAATATTTTAAATAATCTCATTTTAATCAATATTTTAAATAATCCTATTTTAATCAATATTTTTAATAATCTTATTTTAATCAATAGTGTATTTACTCTAATTTTAATCAATAATTTAAAACATATTTTAAGTAATCTTATTTATTGGACCATGGGTGTTATGTGAACCTCTAGGGTCCCCCACGCCTACAAAAATGTTTTAAATAACTATATGTATCTGATACCATGAAAATGTAAACGAGATGCACCATATTTCCAATAATCACTTCTATAAAAATATTGAATATATTGATGAAATAATGAAAATATATAGACATGTCTGTTGAAAGATTTGCGAAAAACGTCTATGCTTATATGGCAGCATATCCAGAAGTGACTTGAAGCATTTTATTTCGTTTTGGGTTCCAGTACCACCCCCCCACCAACCCCCTTATCCCCCCACCAACCCCCCTACCCCTTTCTCGCACCCCTCTCCCCCGAAAGTAACTCCAAGTTACGGTAACCAAACGGAATCAATTGTCATCGAATTATTTGGCCATTATATTTTAGGCATACATTCCGTCAATTAATTAATATATTATTGTGTACTTTGAGAATATTTTCCACATTGCCTGTTAGACATTTAAAGTCTTCAGTTTCAAATTAAAAAAATATATAATTATTTAAAAAAAAATATTTTTTATAAATCTATATTAGTTAACATATTTAAAAAGTTTAACTAGATAGACGAAAATAAAATATTGAAATTTAATCTAAATTAAAATATTGTAGTATATTAATTGAAGTAGAAAAAACATAGTTTAGCGTAATAAAGTAAAAAAAAAATTCACATGGGAAATTTTGCCACATCAAATATTTTGAACAGGGCTAAGTTTAGTTCTAAATAGAAGTAAACAATATTTAGTTATAATATTCAATGGAATATTACGGTCTCAAAATTCTTCAAAACGTTATATTGTTTCACTTACTAACTAATGTAATTTAAATAATAGAAACCACTGCAATTTAAAATGATTATTTTTCACTTACTAGTAATTCCAGTTTAATGAAAATCACCGGATATATGTGATACAATTTTATTTATGTTATATTATCTTTATATATGTGATCAGATAAACCTGATCACCAGATATACAGATATATTTCTAAACATATTTCATTTTCGACCAATTATATAAATAAACATTCTTTTTATCCACTGAGATTATATAAATCTAACATACTTCAATTCCATAAGATTGCCTATAACTATAAACCAATACCGCATTTATTACCCGATTTCATATTTATACCCACACTGTCAACGATCGACCAAACCCCATAAAAAACACATAAACTCCCCTCATATCCCATAATTGGAATCACACAACGAAACAATAAATACATGACATCCTCATTTATTCCGGCCAGTGTTATTTCCTGCCGGGGCTCAACTGACGTGGGAATGTCACTTTCTCCTTCGGCAGAGGTCTTACGCGGTGATATCCTATTGAGGCATCAGTTGTCGTCTCACGTCCGTGGATGGGATGGTGGGGATTCTTCCCTCTTCAATCTGATCATGGTTAGGAGAATCTCTTTTTTCATCTCCATCTTCCTTCTCGGAGATGCCGTCTTTGAGGGGGTGCTTTTTCTTGTTTGTCGTCAAAGAATGTGCACTTCTCTCAGGAATTTGCGAGGGGGTTTGACTTGTTGAGAGGGTGAGAAATGTATCGGATTTAAAGTGGATGCGGTATTTGGGTTTGCGTCTGAGCATCCGATATGCCTATTTTAACGCACAGATAGGGTAAATGATATTCAGAGTGTCTTAAGGGGTGGAATAACTTTTTTTTTCACGATTGAGTAAGAAAGGAGAAATATGTAAATTCAATATGGAATGCCAGTTTGTATGATTGGACATATGTATGTAAGGTTGCTTATTATTTGGCGTATAAACAACATATTTGCATATTGTGACAAATGTTATATGAAATAAATCATTATAATTTCGAAAACATGATGTGCTTCTATTTTAACGCAGGCCCAATTAGGTGAAAAATGTGTGTAATAAAACATTTAAAAATTATATATATATAAAAAAATATTTTACAATTTATTTTAAATGCGTTTAAATAATGTCATATTGTTAAAATATAATTAATTACATTAAAAAAACTTTGTGTTGTAATTATATGAAGTTAATTTACTTTTAGAATGATATTAGTTTGAAATAAATTAAGTTTAAAATATTGACAACTAGCATGCCCTTGCAATAATTAACGCTTGGACATGACCACAAAATTAAACGGTTTAACGGTCTGGTTAACGGTATGGCTACATTTTCAACAGCTTGTTTAAAATGACCGTTAAAATTAATTATTTTAAATTAATTTTAAAAAAAATTGTTGATATGTATGGGATAGAAGTAAGATTCGTCACTGATTCATGACATTATCTTTCTATTCAAATTTTAATTAATACATAAATATAACAATAATTATATATATGTAACAATAATAATTAACATTTGCTGCGTCCAAAGGGTGTAATAAGGAGCTTTACTGCATACACCGTATATAGGATCCTTAGACATTTGTGAACAATTCACAGAACAATCCGAAAATGCACAGATATGTTAAACACAAAAACACGATTGTAATTTTTACATTTAATGTGACTACAAGATTAAATAAAATAAAAATAATATTAAATTTACATTTTTTAAACCAACTACTTTTTTACTCAAATATCCGAATTATTTCAATTGAGAGCCGATGTAATCCGATTAAAAATTTAAAACATAAGCGGAATAATTAATTACACAACAATTCCATGATCAATAAAATTGTTCTTTTTGATTTTTTTTAAAAACATATTTATTTTTGATAAAGTTTAGCGTGTTTATATGTTGGTTGGTTTAAATTAACGCCGCACTAGAGTTGCAAAATATGTAATGTTGACGACTGTTCGTGATCTATTCCGAAACACTGTTATAAAAAGGTACTTAGAAATGAGCACTTGGGCTCACTCTGTTTTCTTTCGGTACAATTGCGTACTCGAATTTGAGCAACCGTACTTTCTCAAACATGTCTGATTTAATTATGCTAATTACAGTTTCTGTTCAAGCCATCTTAACAAAGCGACCTGACAGACTTAAAATAGTTTTTCAGAAAATGGTTTTTCACATTATTTGATATCGATTGCTTAAATGGAAATTGAGTTATTACAAGTAAATGATATTACTTCCTAATTTTTTTGGCGGCATATCTTTATAATATTTCTTATGTTTATACCTTCTTCAAGTCGATCTGGTAGTTTAAGGAATAGGGCTCTGGACTGCGGTTTCTGAGGACCTGGGTTCGATATCCGATAAGTTTTTCTTGCATTGTAGATATTTACTGATAGCGATTAAAAACTGCAGCCTATTCCGGCTTTCACCTACTGTTTTTATTCATATTTTTCAATAGTACTCATTTTTGAGTAACTGTCTTTTTCAAAGTTGAAACTTATATATTTGGAGCGACGATAAGCATTGAATGTACTCAGAAAGAAAGTGCATTTTACTTATTTTTGAGTACCTATGTTTAACAGTGAAGAAATACACGAAAACAGTTCCTCTTTATTTTAAACGAATGATCAGATAACGCGGACAATATATGGGCGGATACTTACCTGTGTAGGCTTGAGAACATTTGAACCATGGCAGATTTAATGTGAACCAGTCCTTTATACAAGGTGATTTTGTTTACTAACGATGATTAGCAAGCAACCTTCCGATCAAATACCGCTGCAGTGTTGAAGTCAATAATTTCGAGCCCATAATCTTCTAATTATGAGTTCAATGCCTTATCACTGGCATCCTGAGGGTTACTGCTTAATTATAAACTACTACTTGTGTAGTTTTCGAAAGAATCGTGCTTTAAGTTTAAAATGTGTATGATAAAATAAATAAGATATATACATTTTAATCTAATTAATTTAAGTGTATTCAAAGGGATTGAAAGAAACACGTATTGGGTATCAGTTGACAGATCAAAGTATATTAGCGGATACCACCCACAGAATATAGCCAAGAATCTAGTATTAAAAATTAAATAACTCCACTCCAACCATCCTATCACTTTTTCACCTCATTTTTTTCATATCCCTTCCATTGAAACTTCCCTGTCAGAGCGCATAACTTCACATCTGGGGTCCATTTCGAAAAGCAGATGAATGAAAAGCAGGTTTTATAGGAATGTTTGGGGGAGGTCTGAGGGTTGGGCTGAATGGAAAAGAAAATTTAAAAGATCAGTTTTCATGGGGGAGGATAGAGAGAGGAACTAAAAGAATGGAATGTATGAAATGCTATATTTTATGAGGGGACATTAGTGGTATGTTTTTAACCATACAATCATCAAGAGTTGTTTTCAAATTATAAATGTTGTTTTAAAATCAAAAGTTTAAAAAAAAATTAATTAAAATCTTTTTAAAGCCATGTAAATAATTCTTTAAATGATTTTAAAAGATGTTTTTTCACGTCACAATATAACACAAATAATAAATATTGTTTATTTATATATGAAAATAATTTTTTTGAATTACATTAAAACATATGGCTTTAAAAATGCCCTTGTGCTTTATAATTGAAACTTATTTCAACATCGAGTGTACCTTTGAATTTAAAATATGTTTGTACTGCATGGAATATCCACGAATGAATTTAGATGCCTTTGAGCATGTAAATGTTTAAAACAGACAGAAAAGTGACGGAACTATTATACGAGTAAAATGGTCTCACATGGATTTATTTTAATTTATTATTTCTTATAATCTTTATTAAAAGTTTTTTTCTATTTTTTCTATTTTATATAAGTGCCATTTAAACCACAAATAATATGATATAAAGTATAGTATAATAAAGAATTAATGTAATAAAACTAAAGAGCGCATTTCTGTGAAAACTAGAGATTTATTGAATGGAATTTACCACTTTTCTTCCATGTGGTTAAAATTGTTAGTTATTCAAATGCATAAATAGTTATTTTTATTAATATTGAATTAAAATTAAGATTATTTTTATTGATGAAAATGCAAAAATATAGATAAATCGCATTGTAATGATAATAATACAATTATGTAGATATTTCATTAACCCTCTGAAGGACAAGTGAAATATTGAGATTCTATATAGTATTTTTTCCAAGGAAAGAGGATTTAATTTACATTTCTAAAATATTAATTTGTATAGGTTTAAAAACTATTTCAATATAAAAGTATTTCAAAAATAATTCTAATGTTTTACATTTAAATTTTATATATATATATATATATATATATATATATATATATATATATATATATATATATATATATATATATATATATATATATATATATATATATATATATATATATATATATATATATATATATATATATATATATATATATATATATATATATATATATATATATATATATATATATATATATATATATATATATATATATACATTTCTTTATTTAAAAAAAGTAGAGAAAAATGTAGTAATAAAAATGTATGTAGAAAAATATGTTAAAATTGGTTTTAATGATAATATTCGTAGTATTTAATACTTGTTCATTAACTTTACAATTTAGGGTTTAACTTTTGTAATCTGCTTAAGTTTTATTCACTGAGAGAAATATATCGTTTGTAAGTACTTAGAAAAGAATAATCCGTTTAATTCTCCTATTTGAAAGTTATAAGGTTAAAAAAATAACAAATTATGAAAAAAGTGTACCATGAAACCTTAATAAAACTAAACATTAAAATTTAAAACAAATTAACGTAAAACAAATAAACATAATTTTATTTACATTTATATTTTTCATGGATCAAATTATTTTTTAACACGACTCTAAAAAAACGTTAATTAACTTTAGATGTAAATATTTTCTGTCCTTGTTTATTTTAATATTAAGTATTTTATGCTTATTGATTGCCTACTTGCCTACATTTCTACATTATTTTAAAGTTTAATTTTCTCCCCTTTGTTTGCGTTAGGTAAAATATATAATTTTCATTATTCAATAAAAATAATTAGTATTTGCATAAACCAGGATTTTATATATATTGAATGCACAATTAGGAAATAATAGGAATTACATAAAAACACAGTTTTAGAATTTGAATGACATAGTCATTGCATTTGATTCATTCGTCATTTTTTTAAATCGTTTATCACATTTTTAGAATTAGTGACACATACTTTAAACCACTTGTACATACTTAAACAAGTGAGCTCGCTATTATATAATACAAAATTGTTTTTCTATAAAAATTTTAGTGCTGTAATGTTTGATCTTTTTTTAATGCAAATAATACATTGTCATATATTCTTGAATGAATAACATAATTCAAATTTATTTGCGATTATCAGATTTGTGAATTCGTATTATTAAAAATAATTTTACTGCTTAGTTACTATTAAATTACTGGTTATATAATTCGTGGGAGAAACGATAATATAAACCAAGCTCTCTGTATTTTAAAAGTGAAGTTATACTTTCCTAATAATCTGTATAAACCTTTGATACTTGTTTGCTTCTTTTAAAGAAAAATCTATTGCATCAAAAAATCCATTACGATATCCGTATCCGGAGATGATCTCAATCATTCGTTATCCTCCTTGTTCCTCTTGTCAATCGAATTCTCATTCTTCAATCAAACTCCTATCTGCATCAAAAACGAATTACTCCATCATCTACGACCGACATCATTGATACAATGCACAAAACTCCCGCCCGTTATCAGTCACTAAAGCAGGTTTTCTTCCGGTAAATCCCTTACCAGGATCTCCGGAAAATAAACGAAAATTGAACCTGGAAAAGAAGAAGAGGGAGAAGACATCAGAAACAAAAATATAACCTTTTCCGAATCAAGCCCCATGGTCTACTATCTCATCTAAAGGTGCCGGCGAGAGTGTCAGCGGCGCGGCGTTGTCACGAGTAATGCAGTGCAGTCCGAGATCTCTTAATCTTCTCATGCATAAATTTAAATGGAAATTTTTCTCGGAAGAAAC
Source organism: Troglohyphantes excavatus (assembly GCA_963932185.1). Lineage (NCBI taxonomy): Eukaryota > Metazoa > Arthropoda > Arachnida > Araneae > Linyphiidae > Troglohyphantes > Troglohyphantes excavatus. The sequence continues at coordinate 63,090,486 of OZ010668.1, read as the reverse complement.
TTGCGAAATTGCGTTTCAAAGAGAGCAGCCTTTAACAGTCCGCTGGGGGAATGGGGCGAAATTGCGAATATCACAGGGCTGTGCGCTTTTGCATAAGGAATGCATCAAGGCAGATGGGGGGATATTTGGTTAAGGGGGGAGGGAGGAGAAACAAAGGGTTGACTCTTTTCAACGGACTTTGGTGATTGCTTGTTTTTTTAGTTGAATTGCTGCCGCTGTTTCACTCTTGTCATCACACTTTTCGGTAAAGATTGCTGAAAATCAACAGAGGGAGAAAATTGATTATGTCCTCAAGTACTATTTATGCATGGACTGATTGTGTTTGGCCTTTATATCATCAGACATATTCTTTTTTTTTGTGTTTTAATATTTAAATTCAATGATCAAGTGAAGTATATAAATTTGATTTGAAAACTTATGTATATATGCAGATTCAAATGAAAAACTATATATGATTCAACTACTATCAAATTATATTTACTAAACTAATTGTGTCTAGATTCACATTCATTGAAGAAATGCCAGTCAAATTTGGCAACGTTGATGTTGTACAAATATGAAACATAGACTCCATTATGCAAATTAAATATTTTATTTAAAGAGAAGATTGTATGTTAGTTGAATTAATGTCACTTTATAGTTAAACTTTAAGCTATCATTAAATGTATTCCGAAGTAGAAACCAAGGAACTCTACTTTTGAATATATAACCTCAGTCAGATTATAAAAATAACGTATGAGCGCGCACCTCACTCTTTAACACTTTTCCATCTCAACCTCCACCTACGACGTATAACTCGTCTATTTAAAAAAAAAGGTCTACATCTTTCGGAAAATCTTTTTAAAAACAAAATCACAAAAATGGCAATGCTCTACATCACCTTGCAAAACAGTATTTACAATACGTGTCGTAAGACCGTATAAAATGCATTCAAAAACATGGCTTGAAATACAGAAGTAAGTGGCTTGTAATCCGTTATGGCGTCCCTTGCAATTTTTTTTAAATGGTTCTATCTTGTTGACTAGGCGAATATGTTATTTATATTATTGAGACGAAAGCCATGTGATGCGTTTAGCAATTGAAACAATCATTGGTGTAAACATTTGACATATTATTTTGATATAATTTTTAGCTCTCAAACATAAATGTCTATTCCACATATACAAGCTCCTTGTTAAATAAACATTGGCCAACAATAGAATATTTTATTAAAAGCTTTAAAGTATAAAGGCAGCTTAAACTCATATGTATCCATATTCTGCGACACATTTTATCTCGCATTGAGTGGCGAGATGTTTCAGTGTATTTTTTTATTCCATGTAGGATATCAATGCACATTTTCCCATCACCCCTGCTTGTTTGTAATGGAACGACCTATGCATATAAACATGTAAATTAGTGGTGGCAACATACTATTCATGTTGACAATCTTCATGTAATCCGTCCTGTGTCGTCCCAGTGGGTCAATCCTGTAGGCACCCACTTAAATGTTCATATATTTAAATATTATCTTAGCTTGAACCTACAGTTTAAATATATTTCAATAATGTATTGTCTACCCTCTTGTATTCCTTCCTCTGCTAAAACACCACATTCCTTAACGATTTTTTTAATCAGAAAAACTTTATTAACTGTTAAGTGAATTTCATACATGGGCAATGTGGTTTAATTCTGTACATGCATACGAAAAACATTGACTTGTATGTACTATAGTTTACCTGAATACTATTTTAAAATATTTAAATTTAATTGGGGTAAAAAAAATAATAGTAAATCCTTTATAGTGTCGGAAATCAGTTATAACTAAGGGCATAATGTTATTATTCATATTTAAAAGTTAATACGAACATATATTACACCGCATAGAAATCCGTATAGTATATGAGTCGTCTAGTTACAAAATCAGATATATATATTTTTTCTATTTTTAGATAATGGCATCTATTTTTATTTTTCTACAGATATATCAGAAGGCTATGTCATAATACAATAAAATTTAAAATTCCACGGTAGTTATATGCTATTCATTTTTAGGGGTGCAAATAGAAGTTGGTGTTGTAAAACCAGATAAGTAAGGGAATCAGTTTCAAAAACAGATAGAACAAGATGCTTGTAGTCTACTGTTCATCGATCTCACCACAGTAGTTAATCTATATTTAATCACAGCTTTGTTAGAACCCATATCGTAGTGGAAAAAAATCCAGATATATCCAAAAGAATCAGAACTAGAACAGCCTATACAGTGCTAACATTTAATAAATATATGTGGCTATCTAATACCAATTTGTAAAAAAAAATAACACTATTCCATACATAATGCAATTAATTAATTAGTGTTTTGTTCATCTTAAAAAAATTATCAAAAGTGGTATATCTGGTTTTGAAACGAGACGGCTTGTATAAGTGATGAATAATGTAAAATCGAATCATCTTATTCCCATAGAAGTAACCTAAGACACACTAGTGTCTACTAAAAAATATTCTTTTATGAGGGTAAAAAAAAATATTTCGACATTATTAAACTATATGATTAAAAATTTAACTAAGTTTACATACCTTATTAATTTAACACACTTACATGCCTAACACTAACCTGTTAGGAAGGATATTGACCTGAATTAGTCAGCATATTACTACAAAGCCGTTAAGGTTAGAGTCGACGAAAACTACAAGGAAAAGGGCTAAGCATATTTAAATTGGAGATAATTTTTGCGCTAATATACCAAGCCATGAATGACAAATTTGCTCTCCACATCATATTGACCTTGGAAGTTAGCGTGTTTAACAAGAGGAATTTACAGAGAAGTAGAATTCTAAAGTACTCAGACGCTCTATCATAAGTTCGGCGCCATATTTTTTCATATCTTTTAACATACTTCACTACGTATTAATGTTTTTCAAACTTTGTTCAGCACTTTCTAATATGACCGGACCAGTTCCCAATTATGCGATCGGTAATTAGATCTCATGGTTCCAGCGCTTGGTCGTAATCTAATAGTGTATATTAATTATGTAAGGACTTGGTGCAAAGTGCTGTTGTGTTCACACTCTAGTAGGAAGGCAGACTTTGCCTGTGATTACTCAAGTGCTGATCTAGAGGAAAAGGTAGTATGGGATGAATTATTTAGAAGTTAATCTTATACTTTTCAAACCTGTACTGGATCCTTTCTAGATTAAGGAATATTGTAGTGAGCTAGAAGGCCAGCAAACGCCTGATGTGCCTAGTGAAGTAGTATTTGCTAATTATTCAAATATAATTTTTTTTACCAAGTGTGTTATTGGAGACTTAATTATTTTTAAAATATGATTTTTTTAAGAAATATTTCAATTTTAAACAAAATGTGCACATATACACGAATTTTTCTGAGATCATTTTAATAAACATTAAACATAATTGAAGTCTACTTATTATCAAAGAGTTTCCAATTGTTCTGACATATAATTCCACATTTGTTGAGATGTAAAAAATATAGTTTGATGTGCCTATTGAAGTAGTATTTGCTAATTATTCAAATATAATTTTTTTTACCAAGTGTGTTATTGGAGACTTAATTATTTTTAAAATATGATTTTTTTAAGAAATATTTCAATTTTAAACAAAATGTGCACATATACACGAACTTTTCTGAGATCATTTTAATAAACATTAAACATATTTGAAGTCTACTTATTATCAAAGAGTTTTCAATTGTTCTGACATATAATTCCACATTTGTTGAGATGTAAAAAATATAGTTAATTTTATATGAATATAAATTATATTAGAATGAATGACAATTAATTTTCAGTAATTAAAAATAAAATTTAAATTAATAAACGTTTAATGATACTGAATAAAAATTAAATGATAATGAATAAAAATTAAATAATAATGAATAAAAATTAAATGATAATGAATAAAAATTAAATGGTAATGAATAAAAATTAAATGATAATGAATAAAAATTAAATGATAATGAATAAAAATTAAATGATAATTAGTAAACATTAAATGATAATTAATAAAAATTAAATGATAATTAATGAAAATAAAATATTAATTAATAAAAAACAAATATTAATTAATAAAAACATTTCAATTGATTCAAGTGAAATTCTCAAAGATAATATTAAATTATAATTGCTAATAAAACTAAATTACTAAAATATTGGAGAAACATGTTAGAGGTAATACATATATTCCTTAAATAGTTCTATAGCAGATCTAATGTTTTTATATGAAATTATTCGTATTCTGTATTCTTGTATATTATACGTTTTCTCCGCAAATTTATTTACCATATTATAATCAATTTGAGCCCTTATTTTTGCATCGAAGAAATTCTTTATTATTAATGCAGCTGTATATCATTCAAGGGGACATTTTATCATGTTCAAAGACGATACATATTGCGATCCTATAAGCAACAAACTGGCTATTTATTGTCAACTATGATTCTAATGAAGACTACTTTGGTTAACAATGTATTTGTAATTCCGGTTGATACCGGTGGAAATTTCATCATTTTGTAAAACCGCAGTTTAACAGCTGATTATTGAAGTTTGAAGTTGCTGATCCTTATCCCGATCGACTCCAGCACATGGCACACATGAAATTGTATACCACCAACATTTCAAATGCATTAAATATCCAAGACCACATTTTACTATATATTTTTAAAAGTCACTAGTATCTCTTGACTTCTCACTCCTCATTTGCAACAGCCAAATAAAACTAATTTAATAGTATCAACATATGTTTAAATTAACTATTAAGTGAAAAAAATATATTAACACTACATACATAACTATATAATTGCAACACAAAATAAATTTTAAATTAATTACATACCAAAAAGATGATAAAATAATATAAACACAAAATATACTATTAAATACATTAATATGCAAGACGTCTATTTTATAAGCCTCCTAGCAAATTTAATGTTGCTAGTGATTCGCATTAACTGTTACAAGTGTGCTGAATGCAAATTACCTTTGCCATTGGTGACGATCGAAGGATCCTAGTGACACATATAGATGCCTAAATTATTCAGTTATTAAAATTTTCAATCATCTATCTTGAGATGTCATTTGCCGTGTTCAACTCGGTTCGGAATTGCTCATGACACATTACTGATTGAATGTGCGTCTGAATTGCAACTGTGACCCGGAATTGATTGTTAGGATTTGCCTCTCGATAGCGTTGCAATTAAATTCGAATTCAGAAAATCGTCGTGAATTTGTATACTTATTATTTTTGTTTGTTTTCAAATATTTATACTTAGTTTAAACTTTTTTTTTAATAATCACAATATATAATTGTGTAAATTAAATTATATAATGACATTGGCAACTTCCCAATTATTTTCATTTCATACAACAAGTTTACATAACAAATTATTGTTATATACAAGAACACAGTATTAAGAGAGCATAAGTTTTTGTGTACATTTGATGTAATTAAAATAAATTGTTTACAGCAATTGAATGCTGTGATCTGATCTATATCTTCTTAGATTAAGCAAATAAAAATATAAGTAGTGTTTGAAAAATAACCATATTTATAAAGTAGCATTTAATTTTCAAACATAAAGTAAAACTTGTAATTTGGAATCTGCAAAACAGTTGGTTGAATTAACGTGACCCTAGACAGCAGTTCAGATTACAGAATACAAAAAATTCGACAGCAGTTCAGATTGCAATACTATAGAAACCTCTAGAAATACAGCTTCAAAACTTTGAAACCTTATATTAGAGATGATAGACATAACTTGTGATAATACCACATATATTACGATTTCACAACACAGCCGGCGAGAGAAAAATTAAGCTATATCAGTTTTAACGTACAGCTGGCCCAACTTTACGCTGAATCCGCAATTGGTCAAATTGAAACTTGAACTTAACTCTTTACCCGATGCTGTGAACATCAGAAACTGTCCCTTTTCCTATTTTCTTATACTAATTATGAAAAAAATTTTAGAGTTGCACTCAAGCATTTAATGAAGGATATTAAATAATTAAATATATCAACACATATTAAAAAAAATTTACGTGTATCAACTATATTATGTACTACTATATCATCTAAATATATATATATATATATATATATATATATATATATATATATATATATATATATATATATATATATATATATATATATATATATATATATATATATATATATATATATAATATCTTATATATAATATCATATATATCAATCATATATATATATGGGTAATTCCACGCGTGGCTTACACTACATTTGACAATTTATATCACATTGTAAGCTTAATTAAAAAAAGCAATTTGTGATTTAAAAAAACTTTTTATGTCAAAAGACATACCAGGCATATGTTCTATTTTTTGACAATGTAAACTTTTTTCATTTTATTTAACTTTAATTTTTAAAAATAAAAATGTCACAGTGTGACTTACACTACAAAAAAGGACACGGTTTTTTGGATTTCATTTCAATTTACGTTTTCTTCCTCATGCTTTGACATAAAGAAATTATGTTATGCCAGTTTCGTTGTATAGGGTTTGAAGTTTAATCAGGTAAAAATTATATTTCTAGATGTGTTTTCAAATTATTTTAATTTAAATTAATCTGTGTGACTTACACTAAAACTGAAACGTGACTTACACTACACCTCAAAATAGGCACTGGTAAAATGTATAAATAAAATTAAAATATGACTTTACATAACTTGAAAAATTATAATGTGAAAAACTATAATAGAATTTACAATCAAAGTTTCAGTCAGGCAATTTTTTTTTTATTTTTTCAACAATTACAACATTTGGGGCACCTGCTTTTTCTGGCCAATGAAAAATATTCCTTGTGCATTGCAAAAATCCACTTTTATTGTAGAGCCTTCTTTAGAAATGAATTGTCCAGCAAAATATTTCACTTTATTTCTTCCTACAAATGAATCTCAGGCCCGTCGCAATGGGGGAAATTTATGCCGGAAGAAAATTAATACTGATGAAACCTATACCCTATTGCCTCTTTTAAGTTCATCTCGATTGTTATCTTTTTCTTAGGTCTTCTCGTTTTTTTTGTTCAGTTCACTAAAAATTACAAAATCGTAGATTACTGGAATATTATATGCCTCTTCATAAAAATCTTTATCAAATATTTTATTTCATTCCTTAGTGCAGTAATTCTTGAATGTTGAGCAGACAGGTTGACTTATCTCCGATGTAAACTGATGTGCTAGTTTCTTTGCAATGGCCTGACATTTATTTGGGCTTTAAGGTGGACTTTTCTTGACTCTTGCAATATCTTTAAAAAATGAGCTACAATTTTTATAGGCTTTCTTAGGAGAATCTACTGAAATTGGATTAGAAGGGATTGGCTCATTTTAAGCGGTTGCGGAAATTCTTTATTACCTGTATTTTTTTATCTATTCCCTCTTCTTTGCTTTAAAAATCCCTTTAATCAACTTTCATTGTAATTTCCACGTTCTTACACCTTTCCTCTTGCTATGTAGATTAATTATCTTTAACTGCTTGAAATATTCCATTTGTTTTTTTCTTTCTCTAATCTCTATCTTTCATTTTGCTACTTTTCCCCCATTTACAGTTTAAATAAGAAAAGTATAATAAATAACAATATTTAAAAATAAGATCACTTATGATATTATTTTTAAATATTGTTACTGTGCATTTTGTAATCGTTGTTGTTCTACAAACACGCATATAATTGTGACTTACTCTACGCTGTGACTTACACTACAGTTTTAATTTATTTAATATTCACTAAAAAGTTTCCTTCTTTTAAAAATCAAAACTACAGTCCGCTAGAGATTAGTATAGAGGAGGAAATCACGGATTTTTTTTTAATTGTGGCTCAATTTAAAAAAAATAGAAGAACTTTTGTTATTTTTTTGTGACTTACACTACGTTTGAAAAATACATATTTCATTTGGTTCTAAATCAATAATTAAATCAAGATAAATTTTTATAAAGTAAGGAATTTGATTGTACATTAACTGTATTTCTAAAAACCCATACTCAAATTATTCAGAAAATGTAACTTATATTAGGAATCAAAGAGTATAAATAATGCAAATGTAAGCAAGTTTAGTTTCCTTGCATAGCAACCATTTTGAATTTGCACCATTGTCACAAAATATGCGCAAAATTTATATTAATGCTAAATATAATAAATACAATTATTTTTCTATATTATATAAAAATTTCAATTTTGTAAAAATTTATTTTAAAATTCACTCTTAGGAAAAATGATTAACACTAGAAAATAACTCCCTAAACAATATCGCGATATATATATATATATATATATATATATATATATATATATATATATATATATATATATATATATATATATCGCGATATTGTTTAGGGAGTTATTTTCTAGTGTTAATCTTTTTTCGCATTATTAGATCATTTACAACAGAAATGCATTGAATTGTGTAAGTTTATTAAACGATACAGCACAAAACTTCGCTCATAAAAAACGAAAATAAACACAAAACAGACAATTTACGAAACTCCATCTCGTAAAATCATTAATAATGACTAACAAACCGTGAATTAAAAATAACAATAACAATAATAAAACTTCCATGTTTCCCTCAAGGGTAAAAATAAACAAAAACAAAAAAAAAAGTCTGTCGTGTCAAGGTGAGTGTGAACGTATTGATTATCCATGCAGCACTTAATGTCGTGGAAGTAAAACAAAATAGGATATTAAACAAGAATTCCGTACCATTACTTTAACTGAAATGAAATTGAGCAGAAGTAAATGTTTTTAAAGGATTGCAGCAGAGGATAAAATCATCAAAGTGAACGTCAAGAGAAATCTTTATGAGGTGAGCATTTTTCTCTAAATAAGTTGGTTGCTCGTAACAAAGGCTTTTTAAAAACTGTTTTGGAAGTACTTAAGGAGTTTGGGAGATTTGTCGCAGGTGTAACGAAAGAATTAGAGAAGGTGAGAGTAGAAGAATAATAAAATTTTAGAGATTCCTATTCTTTTTGGAATGACAATACAGTTAGTGTTATGTACTTAATTTTTGAAAATGTGCTGGTTAAAATAGTTTTTTTTTTCACTTCTCGATTTCTATCAATGTCAAAATTTCGTGGGATTTTATTTGTCATTTTTCTAACTCTAAGGTAAATGATACAATTCGCTTTTAAAACATTTGATTGGAAGATTTTTCTGCCGAGCGATGAAAGTCCGCTTAATCCCAATTTTTAATACTTAGCAGAAAAAAATAGGAATAATTTCTGGCCATGTTATGTGGGGTATAAGTTCAAATAATCCCAAGAAGTAAATATACAATGTATTTACACAAACAATAATTTGTAATAGTTAAAATCATTTTGTTAGACATAACATAATAATCGAAATGTTAATAGGTTTCATTTAAATTTTAATTCGGGTCTCGAGTAATTTAAGTATCTAAGTAGTGTTAACATTTAAACATATATATTTTAACAAATGAATAACATATTTTAATGCGTTTAGTCAAAATATACTTTATTATATTTAATGTAATATTTTAAAGGAAAAATTCAAAAAACGCAGAGAAAACCAAAATTGATATAACAGCAGTTGACTCAAGTAGAATATGACAAGTTATGCAATCACAAATAGAAAATTCAAAGCGAATTATTAAGATTAAATCATATTTTTACGCAAAAAAAAACTATGATGATACATTATTCTTATTGCAACCGTAGCACCAATAAAATGGGAAGTACTTTTAAAAGGTAATACATTATTATAAGTTTATACTCATATATATTCTGCCTGTAACAGTATTATACTAACAATTTAATTTTTAATTTAAAAAAATATGTTTTTAGAAATACAGAACTTCAAAGAGCGGGCTGTGTTTAGTTTTACATTGGTGCTGCATTATTTGCCAAGTTGTGTGAGTCCCAAACATAAAAAAAACACAATGTTATATTACTTTACTAGACATCTAAATATATTGTTTTATCACAATTGGCGATGTCTTAGTTCCATAGGCTTACCAAAAATGATACACGAAACGGATAATTTGCTGCCATAAAAATAAAAAAGATTGAACATGCATGTACATGAAAATGAACAATTGTAAAGCTTTTAGCAAAAATATCTTAACTTCTAATACTTTATTAAAAAAATGAATACAATCAATATTTTTAAAAGTTAAGTTTACAGCTGAAGTAGATAAAGTCGTCAGGCTAGATATCGAGTTAAGCCTTATGAGTTCTGAAAATCTCCAGCAAATAAGTTTGTGATCGTAGCAAAGCTGTTTTTATAACTCTTTTAATAACTCTTTTAAGTACTACTAGAGAATTGTAGCAGGTGGTACAAACGTTTTCTAGTAAAGGAGGGCGAATTGGAGAAAGTGAAAAAAACATTAAAGGAAAATGAGTAGAAATGCGATAGTAATTTAATTGCCGTTCAAAATTTTGTTTTACTATTATATATGTTTGTCATAAATATTTTTGAAATTTAATTTCAAATGAATAACGTTTTTGGAAGTAATTAATATGGCGTTGGTACTAAAGATGTCAGATATCATCTACACTTTTATTTTATTTTGGACTTTTTGAATCAACTATTTAATTTAATATTTAAACTAATATAAAATAAAAATATTTCACAAAACATTTCATTACTGTTTGTATTTTTCTCAAACATGTGTATAGATATTTCATATCAGGATCACACTTTTAAGCAGTCGGTACTTTTTATTACATTAGTAGAACAACAAAATAAATGTATATTATATTAAAATATGTCTTGAACCTGCTGACAGCTATATAATTGAAATAAAAAATATATTCAATTTTTTAACATACTTTAAACGAAAAATTTGTTTGAAAATATTACTTTCCATATAAACATATTTTCTTTTTTACAAGTCACACATATTTATAATTTTTTTAAAAACCATAATTATTGTATTTTACTATTTATAACTTTAAATTATTTGTTATAATATGTCTTATTCAGTTATTATTATTGGATATAAGTATTCCCTCAATGGAAGAATTGTCTACGAAACTCATTACATTTACTAAATGAATAAACTCTCTTATTTGGTAATAGATTAAATTTCTCTAATAGTATAATGAAAATAAATAACTAAATATATTTATCTTAGGAGATAATTCTGAATATATTGCAATTTTTAAAAAAGGAAAAAAAAATACCAGTGCGTTTTGTACAATATTTTTTTACACTTCTTTTAGTAATTTCATTAGACAAGGGGCACTAACTTTGATAATAGTAAATACATTTTTAAGTTATACAATAAAAAACTCTCAAACATTTTAATTTTTAAATAAATATAGTATTTTACTTATAAAAAACACGATAAAAATATTTGCAGAAAGTACAGAATGTGTTATTATGCAGAAAAAAGTTTTCAATTTTAATTGATCTCACCGAAAATATTTTAATATTTTTCAATGGCAAACACCACACAAAAAGGCGAAATTGATACCATTTTTATCTCATATAACCCTCCATCAAAACTCACATCCCTTCGAAATCCCTCTTGTTCGAGATAAAAAAAAACGGGGGCTAAAAATTAAATAATATTTTATATATGGCTGAGCTATACCACCGCATGGATGAGAGAGTGAAGGGGAGTCCCCCGAAAATTTTATTATTATTTTTTCACTTCGTTTTTTTATATTCTATCCCACCCTGACCAGAATCGTATCAGAAAATGCTTATGCGCTTACCCCACCCCCTGGCTCACATCCTTTATTCCTGTGGATATACCTTACCCTCGAAACCCAATCGATTTTACCCTATTTCCGCAGACGGTAAGCTTCTTTTGGGCCACATGGGGAGGGGGTGGCCTCGAACAACTCCGCGATCGTAAAAATAGAGCCTTTCCTTTTGGGATATATGAGGGGCAACAATGGTTCGGCATTCTAATGTCGCATTATGGAGTTGCCGTCCTTTTCCACCAGGTGGCGCTCGAATGTACGCTCTTTTGTGGGCTTTCTTCTCAATAACGTAACAGTTTCGAGTGCAGACATTTAACTAAGCAGTAAACACGTGATATTTTATTGGTATTCTCTATTAGGCTTTAGAACGCATCTATTTAGATGTCTCCCAGCAAAAAAATGTATTCATAAAACATTTTTTTAAATATCCATGAAGCCTGCTTGTTGTTCCAAATACATTTATAAAACATGCCCTTTTTTAAGTTTTCAATTTGACTGCATAAAACTTTAAAAAAAAACTACATTTTCAATGCGATTATTTACTTACTGTTAAATTTTACCTGGGCATTAAACCTGCATAAAAACTTCCATAAAGGTTTTGTGCTGATTTTTTTAGCTAGGATTAGGTAAAACATATTGCTTTTTAACACTCCTGATGAATAGGGAACTATTTATAAACTTACATGGGTCTCCAAGTTTCCCAGCAAGACACATATTCATATTTTTTTTAATTTTTATAATACAGTAATGGTGAAACACTTTTCAAATCTAGAGCGTCGGAACAATTTTTATAATTATCAATTTTAATTGTTTTTAAATTCCCTATTTAAAATATATAATAAATTAGTATGCAATGAAAACTACTCTATTTTATCCCCTCAAAAAGATTTATTTCAGTGACATATTTGCGCCAATGATATGTAATTGCTATGGTGTTTTTAAGGCCATACGATACAACGTGTTATGGGCCGTCAGTGAATTGTGTCATTCAAAATAATTCTTAATTCCAAGATATGATCTAGTTGTCAAGAATCATTAAACATAAACAATTTGTGTGAAAAACTTACTGAAACTAATTGCTTTAATTCTTGAAGAAAAATAATTGAAAAACATGTGTGCGTCTGTGGAATAAACAATATTTTTTTCTCTCTCTCTCTCTCTCATTCTCTCTCTCTCTCTCTCTC